>CAUHTR010001433.1:0-80149 GCA_959609185.1 Schmidtea polychroa | reverse complement strand
TATAAACAAACTTATAATAAGTAGTTAAAAGTGTTATTAATGACTACAGAAAAGGTAACATGATAATTATTTCCAAATTATTTATTATTTAGAATTTATTAATCAAACTTTTGTGCAAAATTAGCAGAAATATTGTGTAAAAATTGAGGATTATATTATCTGTTAAAATGCATTAATATCGGCTGGGAGTTGAGAGTCAAGATTCAGGATTGGACGATCATGAAGAAACTCAAGAAACCGATACTCAAGAAATTGATGACGAAATCTATGAACTATAGAGGAACCTAAAGATAATATTTCGAATGATTGTATTGAATCATGTCGTTGAAAATATAATGAAATGTGGAGATGACGACTGCGAATGTGTTAATAAATTTTAAAATTGAATTCTTTTCATTTAAAATATATATAAAAACAATAACATAATTTTTATTCATATCTACAGAAAATATACATTATAACAACTCCAGTTGTAAGTTTTATATAGTTTTTTCATTTTTCTTTTGATTTCATCAGTTTCTTTAACATTGCAGGCCAGTTTATTTAATACACCCCATCCGCCATTGGCTTCTATCCATGGGTAAACTTGGACTTGATTATCTAGAAATGAATATTATTTAAATATAATGTAGATTATAAAAGAAATCTAAAGAACACTGATAATAATGTCTGAGTCATGTTGACTTTGCATGATTATCTTCATGTAGGTGAATCCTACAATTATCCTTGTCCAATTTCATGTCTTCATCGAAAAGACACTGAAATATCTATTGAAGTAATACTTCTTGGTTCCAGGGATTCCATCTCCATTCATCTGCCTGATAATCCATATGTTCAACCTTCAATGATTTGTTCAGTTCGATTGATCAGGAAATTACCTTCTGGCTGTCGACTATATTCGCGGTGACAATTCCGTTTAGAACATTTCAAAAAATTTGGTTGCGACATTTCTAAATAATTAAAATATAATGTTTTATTTATACAATATTCCAGTGACACATAATGTTAATTTTAAAAGATTTCTTAAAATATCTTCTGCTTTTCGGAAATCTTCCTGTTTCCTTCGAAGATTTTTTAAAGTTTCCAATGAGTGTGTTTCATTCTGAATTATCTAAAAAAATTAATAGTTAATATTTATAAAGATAATTATTAAATCAATTACCTCGACAGACCATTTGAAATAATTCTCATATTAAGAATGAGATTTCTCGAGAACTTGTTTTATGTACATAAAAGCCACTATGACGCGTGACTAATTCATGCATCTTTCAAAAAGAGAACAAAGTACCAGTTTCTGGTTAAGAATACCGTAAAAATCAATGGAGTTTTCTTTTGTTATCTTCTTTTCATAAAATACTAGGATTCTCAAACTTGATACAATTTCATTTCTTCTTCATTGCACATTAACTCGTTGATTAAAGTTATAATAAAGTTTGATTGATTCATTTTAATAAAAAAATTTGACAAGAACGCAATATTTATACATTCAATGCATGAGTGTGATTGGTTAATGTATTGAGGCATGATTATTAACAAAGATTTGTGCAATACAAGCGCATTATTAACAAAGAGATTAAAACTATATTTTTTTATTTATTGACTTTAGAGATATTGTTCCTTAATGAAAGATACTCGTGTTATGTACTCTACAACAAAAATTGTGGCGATAAAAGTTTTATAAATATAGCAGATTTTGTTATTGATTTTAATAAAATACGATTGGAATAATATTAAGTTATAATTAACAAAGACATTGCAATTCACGTGAATGATTAACAAAGACATGTGCGATTCAAGCTCAAAGTTAAAAATTTTAATGAGGGGTGTCATTATTTTAAAAAAAATCTTTTTTTAATATTTATGAAAAGTTTGGCTATATTTAGAAATACTTTGAAATTATTGAAACATTAGTACGGGGAAGGAGGGTGCTATCTTTGTTTAAAACCATAGAAATTTTTTTTTGAATATATAATGAAAATACTGGAAGTTTCAAAGAACTAAGAAAAATTTTGAAATTTTGTGGGAGGGGGATTTATAGAGAAGTTAAAAATTTTTTTTAGGGAAGGCTTTGTTTAAAGACATAGAACATTAGTTGAAAATTTCATTAAATTTTTGGCTATGATTAGAAATGTTTAGAAACATTTTCAGAAAATACCCGTTTTGTAAAAAAAACGAAAATAGAAATAACGCAAAACCCCAACAAAAGGATCAATAAGCCAAATTTATATATTTATTCATTACAAATAGTTGATTTACTGATTCTTTGTCATTATTGAAAATAAATCGTGATTTCTTAGATTTAACACCAAGTATAACTATTTTACCACTAGAAAATACGTTGACACAAGAAGAAATAAATCAATATAACAAATTAAACCAATAAAATGAGAATAATAATATAAACAAATATATGTAATCGGAAAATAAATTAAATAATTTGTAAGCATTCATTTTTATAAAAAAGTTAAGTTATTCAAGAATTTACCCCTTTTATTAATAAATTATATTTAATTGCATAAATTTTATTGTCTAATAAAAACGCTCATATTTTCTTATAATTATATCTATAAATTTTGTTTTTAGGTAAATTTATGATAATCCAAACTTCACAAGTCACGAGACGTATTTAAATTATAGAATAAATTTTATTTACTTTATAAATTTTAAGAAATTTATGAAATCAATAATGAAGAAATCAGAAAATTATTATTATTAATAATAATAATAATAATAATAATAATAATAATAATAATAATAATAATAATAATAATAATAATAATAATAATAATAATAATATAATAAAAATATTATAAGAACTTCTTTTGATTTTTACCTCTGATTTGCTTTCATTGTCAATTGACATTATATTTATTAAAAAATTGACTACGACTCATTAAAAATTTCGATGTTTTTTGATATTAACGAATTTTTGGCAGTCTTTTAAAAGTGATTTTGATCAACATACTTTTTTCGATCTACTTATTTATATCTTAAGATTAAAAAAATTATTTTTCTCACATTTTCAATTTCTTCTCACTTTTTTGTTTCTAAGAGTTCTAGTACAACCCATCTTCCATTAAAACATTTCCTTCTTATTATTTTATTCATTTAATAATTATTGGATTTTATGATTTAGGCATTCTTAACAATACTTTGTTAAAGAAAAGAAAATTTATGTTCTGTTTTTAGTATATAACTAAGAAAGATTTTTAGGGAATATTGTTGTGAATCAAATGTGCTATAAACCTTTAAAATCGGCCCACACGATTTCTGAGAAATTTAAAAAAATTTTATTTTCTAGTAAATCATCAGAATCACTGTATAGAAGAGGTTTTTGAGAATCAAATTAGCTAAAAATCTTTAAAATCCACCGAGATTTCTGTAAAATCAAAAAGAAAAGAAATATTTTAGATAAGGAACCAAGGGGTAAAAACATTTTCAATATGGCTCCCCTCTCAAGGAGAAGGTTGCGGCAATTTCCCTATGAAGTTGCGGGTTCACAACACACTATTGATAACTAATAAAAAATTTATTAACTAACCATTAATTTTCAAACTTTTATCAACTTTCTGATTTTACAAATTAATGAT
Organism: Schmidtea polychroa; assembly: GCA_959609185.1. NCBI lineage: Eukaryota > Metazoa > Platyhelminthes > Tricladida > Dugesiidae > Schmidtea > Schmidtea polychroa. The sequence goes on along the minus strand of CAUHTR010001433.1, from coordinate 76,559 downwards.
TTATTTTCTAAACATTTTTAGTTTGATTTATATTGTAGTAAAGTTGTTAAATCTATGGGAATGTATGCACAATTAAAAGTTTGTATTTTTATAAATTTAATTTTTGGCAAAAATAAAATTATTAAATATATTTAAGAAATGATTATATATATTTGTGGAATGATTATATATATATATATATTTATGAAATACCCTGTAATTACAAATTAATTTTTTAATTAAATTTATTTATAATTCAATTTATTTATAAAGTTAAATTAGTACTTTATATTTTAAAATCAGAAATCCAATTTTTGGTGCAACACAATATATGCTTTGACCGTAATGAGCACATTATTGCTTTTGTTCGCTGCCAGATTTTTCAATGAAAAGAAATTCGATGAAATATATTCAAACATGAAAATGAAAATTATTTTGGGAAATTCTCTTATGATAATTTCCACTTTGATCTGTGGATTCCTCGAGACTTATCGGCTGAGCAGGTTATGGACAGTTAACAATTCTACCTTTACACCAAATTACACAAATGTGACAATAGGTAAATTTTTACAAATTTATTATATTATACTTTAATGATTTATTAACAATTCGATAACCGGAATTGCATGTTTACAATCTGTTATATTATACACTTTCTAAATCGATATCTTTATCCAATGAGAGTGTCATAAATTATCTTTTATTAGTTTTTTTTAATAAATGACTACATTTTATCTATAAATTTCTATAAACATATAATTATAGAATAAATAATGTTAAAACGTATTTATTTCAAAATAAACTTCAAATTCAAGTGGCAAAACCGAAAAATGACATCTACTGAAAAATTCGGAAATACCAAAGTTTTATTTAATTTTTAAATCGTTTCCTGTTTATTTACAACTGCAAATCAAAATTTCGGTCGTTGAAGTGTTATTATTACTTAAAAAATTTACATTAATTACTATTTAGATAATACCACTTACTATGTTGTGGATATTTCAGTATTTTGGATGGTTCCTCAAATCATTCTCCTGAGTATCAGTGAGGTCTTAATCATTCCAACTTGTGAGTAATTTATTTCTATTTATCTTTGAAACCTGTTTCGTTAATTTTACAAATTGGTGAAGTTTATTTTTTGTTGTGCCTAATAAAAATACCAAAATAATAATTATTTTTTAAAATATTTTAAAATATCCATTTTATTTATTATTATAATTAGTGTTATGGATGATGAGGTAGTTTCTGTAGAGACATACAATTAATTCGAATAAAGAATTTATTCAAATTAACATTGCAGTAAATAATTGTTATATCTTCTCCAATAATCAATATACCGACGAAAGCACAAACACTTGATCTGGAGATTGCATGGAGATTGTTGAAGATCTTGACCATCATCAGTGAGATCATTGCTAATAAGACGAAGGTTTCTGTTTCTTGAATTTTTGGCATATTTGATTAAATGATTTTGACTCGATTTGATGATTGCGAAGTTAAATAATTCATTGTTTCTTTTAATATTGAATTTAATGATTTTTTTGGAAAAAGACAGGATTACTTAAACAATCGTTTTTAATTTAATTTTAATTTAATTAATTTAATAATATACTTTTAGTTTAATTATTAAATTGATAAAAGTGCTAGTCAGAAGCATTACAGTTTCTGCTATTCTTCTGGAACAGATACCACATCTATGAAGCACACGTTTTAGGTCTTCTTGCTTAATATTATAATATCTGAGTTGCAATTCTTTATAAATAGCCTTTAGACCCTTATGCAAAGCTAAATGGATCTCTTAAACGCATAAAACTTTCTTTGGAATATTTTAATCTTCAATATATTCTAACAAAATATTATTTTCCATTTTAATAAAAATTCTGTTATTTAATATCTTCATTCAAGTTGCTTTTTTAAAAAATAAATTTCGTTGTGATTTTGTATCGAAATCAGGTAAATTTCCGTTAACCATAAAGTTTACATAAGAGTTGTATTCTGCTCCCGTATTTATTTGAATTCTTGCAGGCATTAGAATTATAAATATTAGAATTTTATCTTTAAAATCGATTTATAATTTATATTAAAAAATTATAATTATTTTGGTATTTTTATTAGGCATCACAGCGAAGTTTATTTTTTAAAAAAGTAATATCCATTTATTTGGTATCTAGACATTTGGCATAAAAAAATTATTATTTAAAAAATTTAGACCAAAAATTATTTATAATTTAATTCAAAAATTTAATTCACATTTGAAATATCTTCTACGAGTTTGGATATAAATGTGAAATTGTTCTTCAAAAGTCTCCCGATCATTTGAAGATAAACTATGAGCTCGTCGGGATGGGTTAAGTAGATTAAAAGTCATTTTATGATGGGATATGTTGGATTTATATATAAAAGTGTATTTAAGGGTCTAATTTTAAGGTAGCCTTATTTTTGACACTTTAAAATATTGGAGTGCATGGTTACAAGGGTGGTATAGGTTAAATTTTAAGGGTCAATGATGGTCAAATATAAAATAATAATAACTTGAGGGATATTGTTAAAGTTGACAAATACTGATAGTCATCGAATGAGAGGAAATATTGTTAGAAATAGATGAGTGTGGTTGACAAATTCTATTAGGATGAAGCGGGTAAGGTCGAAAATAAATACTGTAAGCATTAATGAATTAGGGCATAGTAGTAATTGGTAGATAACTAGTTTTAATAACCCAGCTTGATATATTAACTTAATATAAATTAAGATTATTATAGTTAAAACTCACACATACACCTACAATAAAATCATATCAAGACAAGGGAGAACAAGATAACGTTAATGCTTTTAATATTGTCCTCCCTAATTTTGTAGTCAGTATCTGTTCCCCTTTCAAAATATGGTCAAAAATGACCTGGATATCATAATACTCAATAATAAGTATAAAGCCTAGTATGGCGGAGTAATCAACTACCAGCACATTCACAACATGACCTTTTGAATGATTTATATATTGTGAATGCACGGATACGACAAAGCATAATTGACAATGTGGCTGAATTAATGAATGTATTTTGTTCAAAAAATAAATATTTCTAAAATCATCCGATGACTCCCACGATTCATAGTCAAGCTTTTTAATAAATACAATGTCAATTGAAAAGAAATCAGTGGTGAAAATTATATATATATATGTGTGTGTGTAATACCTTCATTCAAATCTATCACAATAATTTAAGGAAACTCCACAAATTTATCTGAAATTTATTGTATAAATTATAATTATTTGATTTGTTATTTTCTTTATAACTATATTTTTCACAACAAATTATAATTTTAAATTTTAAGGTATCGAATACGTCTTCGTTATATCGGAAAAGAGTACGAAATATTTATCAATCGTTCTCATTTTCAGTGCCGTGAATATCGGCGGCATTTCTGATTTAATATCAATGTCAATGGATTTCAAGGGGTTATTTCGTTCGGAATTCGACTCCCACAAGAATTTTATCCACCGACTCGATTATGTGTTGTATATAATTAGTTCAATTTCAGTCGTATCTCTAGTTGTCAGCATCGTACTAATTACTCGGTTTGGGGGCTATTTCTCAACCTCGAAGCGATAATAATAATAACTTAGTATATTTGAAATATACTTTTGCTACCGCATATTTTTTTAAAAATAAATCTGATTTTCTTTTTCAAAACATGTTTTCATAACTAATATTCTTAAACTGATCTAAAGCAATTGATCCTTAAGGGTCAAAATTATTCAACAAAACAATCGTTTTGGTTTTATTCGGGAGAAAAAGAAGACGATATAAAACATGATCTAACCGAAGTCCCGGAGTAGATCTCATTTGATATCTTAGAATATTTTGAAGTTTATTTACTAACCTTATTGTTAAAATAAACACTGAAATATTACTTTATTAACTTTATTATTTAGAATAGGAGGGTATTCATTTCTCATTGGTATTCCATTTGTAACAATAAAGTGATAATTTAAGCCTTTTGCTGCGAATAATGTATTAAATTGCAACTGTTAAACGGTCGAAATATATATCAATGTTATATTTCAATATACTTAGTTGGCTATTTTCTATTAATATATATCTATATAATAAAAAATCTATGAGTGATTTAAACGAAAAAGATATTAATTAATTTTAATTTTAATTCTAATTTGATTTTGGGAGTGTATAATATTCTGTTATTTACTGGTTTCGACATTTTCGATGTATCAAAATCTATAGTTAATAGAGAATAAGTAAGAAATTATTTAAAATCTTGTTATTTAAAAACAATTATTATGTCTATTCGAAAAATTAAAATAGAAAATATTAAGTTTTTGAATTATTATTATTTTAGAGTAATTATAAACTTTTTAAGACCTTTCAGTAATTAATTCATCTTATAATTTATGTTTTGAAATTTTACATATAATTTAATTTATTTTTAAAATAATGAAAAGGTAGAAAATTATTGTTATTATTATTATTATTATTATTATTATTATTATTATTATTATTATTATTATTATTATTATTATTATTATTATTATTATTATTAACATTATTGTGTGATTAATACCATAATTATAATTATAAGATAGACACATTTATTAGAATTTTAGTTCATCATTTTTGACCTTAGACACGAATATTATAATATATTAAATTTTACACAGTTCACTAATATTAATTTATTAGATTTATATTAACATGCGTTCGCTAATTATATTATTTTTTGCATACTTTTGGATTTATTTAACATATTCTATTGTGAACGGTAGCCTCAGAGACAATGATATGCGATATACAATGTTATCAATTGAAGCTATCGTTATTATACTTGGAGGGATCCTTTCAAGTGCGTCATACTCTATCATTATTTCATATAATTTATGAAATTCAGCATTTGTAGTTTTACCAAGGTCATTATTTCTTTTTTCTATTGCCAGTTTTGCTGTAGGATTTTTATTTTTTCTATGCCCAGACAAAAAGAATAAATTCATTTATTACACGAGCATAATTCAGGTTGCCGCGGCTTACGGACTTTTCAAATTCCTCTTCATTGTTATAATTCTCGATCAAGTAAAGATCATTTCCCTGATCCAGAAATAATAGTTTACCTAAATCTTTTAGAAACCAGAAGGATGTCTTACATTAAAACTTGGAATGTGGCTAATCATTCAAAATGTCACCGATTTATGCTATTTTAACATCTCAAAATATTTACCATTTCTGGCTCTCATTAGTCTGAGTTATTTTTTTTCTGGAATAGTTATTTATGGTAATTCATTTACTATTTTTTTTATTATATTTCCTCATTGCCAACAACAACAATAATAATATAAATAATAATAATAATAATAATAATAATAATAATAATAATAATAATAATAATAATAATAATAATAATAATAATAATAATAATAATTATAATAATAATTATAATAGTAATAAGGTTGAAGTTTTCGGTAAAATTTAATATTACCAATTATTGATCTGACTCCAAGTGTGTTTTGAGATAGCAATAACAAGTTCTCGATCTTACCAATATTCATTATCTATTACTATTAAAATCGTACTTGATTTCTGCTAACACAATTGCACAAAGAATAAACCATTTTAAACTCGGGGATTGTTAAAACATAATGATTAATGTGATGTGTGAGCATTATAATATAAAAATTGATAAAATAAGTTGGATTTAAATAAAATTGAGATTATAAAATTTTGAATATTTTATAAATTGAATAGAGAATAGCCCTTTATAACCTAGTGACCATCCAGTGTACCCACGAACCCTCTCGATTCATTTTGTAGTCAGTTCGAATTGATCTTTGATTACTAAATTAGGTAATATTTAATTAAAATTTTTATGTTAATTCGAAGGATGTCAATCTGAAGCACTATAGTCATATGCTATTCTAGGCTAAAGTTTTTCAGTTCAAAATGAAGTATTGGGTTTATGTCAATGTGAATCACTATAGTCAGGAGGTATTTAGGTCTCAGGAATTTTTATACAGGGAATATAACTGTTGTTAAAAAGTCTAACATAAATTTTAGTTAGGTGTCTTTTTAAGTGTCGGGGATTTTTTGTACTAGTCTCTCAATAAAAAAGCCTAAAATAAATTCTCGTTAAATTACAAAGTAAGTAATAAATATTAAATTTATGGTAAGATATTTTGATGTCCTATGAGAAATTATGGTAATAATTTAAAAATAAGAATATAAGTTAAATAATGTAAAAAAAATATTAAGTTAAAAGGCATCAAATACATTCTGCACTATAATTAATCACAAGTTGCACTATAATATTTAATTTACAATATAATTTTTAAATACATTATAATAATCATGTATGCACTATAAATAACATTGTTACACTATAAAAATCTTTTACATGCTCTAAAATAATCTTTTATAAGCACTAAAAAAATCTTTTATAAGCACTTAATTAATTTTTAAATTAAAATTAAATTAAAAATGATCTAGTACTTTTAAATAATTATTAAATTAAACTTTTTTTAAAATTTATTATAAATTACAAATATTTTATTCAACTCTCAATTAAATTACGAAAAAATACAAAAATAACAATACATAATGTTTATATAGTATATAATATATATATATACTATATAATATATATACTATATATTGTTGATATAATATATACTATATATTGTTGATAAGAAATAAAATAAAAAAATACAAAAAGAATATTGTATTAAATGCGAAGACAATTCATTATTAATTTAACCAGTTAAATAAGTTTTTAAGCTCTTTTGAATCCAGCTACTAACATATATATATATATATATATATATATATATATATATATATATATATATATATATATATATATATATATGTATGATAAGTGATCCCATACGTTTTGAACGACATTCGAAGGGTTAATATTAAACTTTATTTTTATCAATATCATTAGTACTGTTTCTGCGAAAGTGGGTCTTCCTCGACTAGGTTTTTTTCTAATGGTTTGTTGACAGAGGCCATGGAAATCTGGCAATCTCCAATTTTCAATTTTGAGGATACTCAAATGACATGTTTACAAATGTAATTCTTGCTGTTCCAATCGCAACTGCATTGCGACATTCTCCATTGCGTTTTATTGATTTTAATTTCATAAGGGTTTTGATTTGCTTAACTAAAACGTTAAAGGTATTCCAAATGCATTCGTCACTAGCATCTTTAAACGCTTCAACATCTTTCTTTTTCATATTTTTAGATTGTTTAGCTGGTATGTACAAATTTGGCTTAATTGGCAAGAGACTTTTATCTTTTTCAAGCCACTTAAATGCTGCATAGTAGTCTTCCGCGATAGGCGGAACAAGTTGGAAAATTTTGCAATTCACATTTGGTTGCTAATCTGTTCTAGTAGTCCAGGTTGCATTTTTTGATGATGTCATGCATGGCACAGTGGCAAAATTCTTCCATCGGTATCTGACTTTGGAACGTCGAATGTGTCTTAATAATTTTATTCGTTGATTCTACTACAGTATCAGTGGCTAGAATTCGCTCTTCTTACTATGTGACAAAACCATGATACCATCCTGGATTCTGTTTAATCCACCATTTGTCGAAGTTACTGAATGATATTTTTTGTTAAGCCACTTGCACCGCCAAATGAAATATGCATGTTCAAATACATCTTTGCTCGTAAATTGCTGCATAATAACGATTTTATTCAACAAATGATCGCGATGAGTGTTCGTTACTTTTGACAACGCCTCTTCCACCTTTGTTTTCATATAGTACCAACACATGATCCTCATGGGTTTAAAAATGAGTGTAATTGTAATCAATGTCATAATCGTAGTAGAACCCATCGTCCATTTAGCTTCCCATAGGGGTCTAAATGCTATTTATAAAGAATTGCAACGCAGATATTATAACATTAAGCAAGAAGGCCTAAAACGTGTGCTTGATAGATGTAGTATCTGTTCCAAAAGAATAGCAGAAACTGTAGTGCTTCTGAATAGCACTTTTATCAATTTAATAATTGAACTAAAAGTATATTATTAAATTAATTAAATTAAAATTAAATTAAAAACAATAGTTTAAATAATCCTGTCTTTTTCCAAAAAAATCATTAAATTCAATATTAAAAGAAACAATGAATTATTTAACTTCGCAATCATCAAATCGAGTCAAAATCATTTAATCAAATATGCCAGAAATTCAAGAAACAGAAACCTTCGTCTTATTAGCAATGATCTCTCTAATGATGGTCAAGATCTTCAACAATCTCCATGCAATTTCCAGATTAAGTGTTCGTGCTTTCGTCGGTATATTGATTATTGGAGAAGATATAACAATTATTTACTGCAATGTTAATTTGAATAAATTCTTTATTCGAATTAATTGTATGTCTCTACACCAACTTTAACAATAATATGTCAATACATGCAATGAATTAATAATTATTTCCACTATGGTAGTGTAATTTCCCTTAAAACATTGATATTTTAACAATAAGAACTCCGTAAAACATTATCTTCTTAAACATCGAAACTCAACCGACAAAGCCACAATAAAAGATTCTTACCTAAATATCCAACATTTATCCCTTCAATTGATCAAATTTCTACCACTAATCTTCATTAATTTTCATAAAGATTCCTGAAATTCCACTTAATTGAGGTCATACATCCCTCTCTAATATATCAATTCAATCGATAAAATTATCTTATCCATAGAGAATGTAAATATTCTTCAAAAAATATGAATTTTCTTTAAGTTGCCGTAATCCATACTCAACATTCTTTCATTGAAATAATTTAATAGCTAAATCCATGTATCAAACTTTTTTGACTTTTAATAAAGTGTTCTAAAAGATTAAAATTCACTAAAATCAATATTTTCTATATAAAACCAACAAAATATTTCACCTAATTTACCGTCAAGTACTATCAAATACTATCAAATTGAAAGGTTCATGGAAATAATTTTAGAAAATATGTAATTACTGAAAAAGTCATTTAGTCAATTAAAATTCAATATCATTACAAATTCATTGCTGCTATCAAATTAAATAATTTATCCTATCACTTGATTATTGTAAAAATTCTAATTATCAATTTAACTGTCATTAAAAATAATTTTTATTCAAAATAAAAAAATTAAAAAACAAATCAAATCTATAAAACAACTGCAAATTAATTAAATTTATCTTAGAATCTCTATTAAAACCTTAAATTTTAAATATTCTCTCAATCTACATAAAATTCACAAAAAATGATAGAAATTCATTTCAGTATTTCCTAAAAACCAGCTAGCATTAACTCTAAAAAATTAATTAACCACACAAATAAAATATTAAAACCTTTAAAACTGAAGATTAAATTTATCATTAAATTCTTATTAAATTATATAAATCAGTCAAAATTATCACAAATCAAAATGTTTAAAAATAATAGCTTAGTTCACGGAGTTGCTTATTTAGTGAATATAAGTGGTTGCTAGTAACCGAATGTTAGTAACCAATTGTTGATTATTGGTTGTTGATACTTGGTTGTTGGTGTAGGAATATTAAACTAATTGGTACAATATATTTCATTGGATTCCACATGCTTTACAATATTAAATTAAAATTATAATAAAATATTAGATATTAAGTTTATTAAAATTCAGGAGTCTTGAGTGCAACAATTACAATTGAATCGAAACTTATTAATATTGTTACCTTTTTCAGAAAATTATGTCAGTGAGTTTATAAATCTTTTTATAATAATAATAATAATAATAATAATAATAATAATAATAATAATAATATCACTATTATTTGTGCTGAACATTACTGTAGATACCCGAGGTTTTTGTGACACAAAATTGGATAAAAACTTGTGGGTCGCGTTGTATTCGAGACACTGTAGATATAAATTGTAAGTTTTATGTACCGAAATGGTTAATATCCTTCACGTTATATTCGCGTCTTGAACTTTTCGTCCATTTCTGATATAAATTTATATCTCGCGTTATACTCGGGTGGCGTCATACTCGAGTATCTTTATTTACATATATAAAAAGTCAATATTATATCAATATTATTATAAATTTAAAAATTATATTCGAAATTATTTAACTATTGATAGGAAAAAAATAAAAAAAAACAAAAAATAGAGTGCAGCGTTATATAACATTTCTAAATCTTATATATTAAGAAGGGCTCGTACAAGTCTGTAAAATAAGCAACGTATAAAATAGGTAAAAATATAATATTTAAGATTTGGTCTTGACCTCGCATCAACTAAATATCGCTTCCTACAACAAAAAGAATTCTCAACAATACTGCTGGATTCCCTACATATTTAATCAAAGAAGTCAACCTGAACCAGCTCATTGAATCAAGGTTACAGAAACTTACTTTTCTGCAAAATATAATTATAATAATTATTATTATTTTTTAATTATTATAATTATAATTATAACTTTAAACAATTAAATGATAAACAAATAAAATATTAAGCCTTTTGCTGTGTATAACATATTTAATACAAATGAAAAAATGTTCAGCTATAAGGACTATTTTATTATAATTTCTGAAATTCATAAAGGATTAAATTATTAAAATAAAGATATCAGTTGCAGATTAACATTTAAAAATTTTTTTAATTTGCACCAATAAGTGATATTGGGTGGTGGAAAATAGATAATATAAAGAATATAACATCAAATTTTTCAAGGAGTTCAGATAGGATTTGAAAATAAGGTTGAGGATTCCATTAATTTTAACTAATTTTATTTTTAACCAAAAAATATTGTTATTAAAGTTTGTTTAAACTCAACCAATCTGAGCTATATTTTTAGGTCTGGATGGGTTTTGACAGGAGAAGACCAATGCATCATTATTTCAATATCTAAGTCGGTGATAATTTGGTTCTTACTTCTAACATATGGGATGTGCTTTTCTCAGGTATCTTCAAATCTTTGCAAAATTATTGATATATTGTCTTACATTAAGATAACATTTTCATATTCGTATCAATCCAAATGCATGAAACATCCAGGAAAAAATTCGACAGTAAACAGTTATTATATGTAGACATTTTATTTGATAAATTTAATCGAATAATATGTCTCGGTTGGCTATGTCAGGTCAACTGGTTACTCACAATAATCACATATCTAATAATTATTTCTTAAGTGCTTACTGGTTGCTGACAATAACTGAGCTATAAAGACAATAAATAAATTAAGCTTTTATTTACTAAATTTGTAATAACTGAAATCTTGAAATTCCAGTTATTTAAACAAAATCTATGTCATTTTTCTCTGCTAAGAAATGAAGCAATATGTGGTCTTAATTGACTACCAGTAACTTGACACTCGGTTTGCAGCTTGATCGCTAGGTTGACTATTATTTATATCTATGGGGGGTACCTGGGTTTCGTCTACGGAATAAATAGTATTTTCGGCGTCCGGTTTAAGTTCATTTACTGGGCTTGGGGTGGCTGATCGTGCAAATGATTTGTTGATACGGTGTCTACTTTTCCATCTTTGTGTTGAGTTCGGGCAAAATAAGGTGAAATCGTTTCCGGCAACTTTAATTCGCTTACCAGTGGATTGTTTTGTAGTCGGATATGGCGTTAAGTAGAATTTCTTGATTAATATAAGTAATCTGACCTATTATTGATGATATTTGAAAGTTGAACATTCGGTCATGTGGAGTAGAGTTGGCTGAAACACAGAGAAGAGCTCTAATGAACGAGACTGCCGTGTGTAGGACTTTTTCTCAGTCACTCTTATCTAAGTTCTATTCCATGAGTGCGAGGTTTATTGTTTTGAGGATTATTCCATTCGTTTTCTAGCATTGACCATTTCTTTGAGGGTGATATGGAGTAGTTCTGCTTTTTACTACTCCGTGACTTAGTAGGAAGTTTCAAAATGATTGGCTCTCGAATTGAATATCTATATCGCTTTGGATACAGGATGGAAATTCGAAGAGTGCGAAAAGTGAAAGTAAATGACGAATAATGGGGCTTGTTCCCATGTTAATGCAGGTGAATGCAAATATTCGTCTACGGCTACGAAGATGAAGCGAATCTTTGTAGTGCTCGACAATGGATTAATGAATTACACTGATAATCTTTCTCATAGACGTGTTGAGGAGATTAATGAAATTGGGGGCGTGGCTTAAGCAATTTACATGGCTTACAGTTTTTTGTAATTTCTTTTATATCCTGGATTGGATAAGGGAGATTTTTCTTTTACAGTAATGATATAAGCGGTTAATTCCGTGGTGGCAGTGTTCTGTGTATAGTGCTGCAGAAGGTAATATGAACAATTTTGAATCCATTTTGCGTAATAGGCAAAGAATGCGATTAGACGTTCCATTAATTTAGTGGTGCTTAGAGGTCGTAATCCTGAAATCCCGGGATTTAGGATCCAAAATCCCGTTCCCGGAAAAACCATTCTAATAAATAACTTATTTCTAAAAAAATGAAAAATCATTGTTTTCTCAAGATTTCTATTCAGAAATGTCTTATAGATTTGAAATCTCCTATTTATTTCTCAAATGAAAAGCGTAAGAGGATCCTCGATATTATTTCGGCCCTGCAGCCCGTGAAATTGACAGTAGAAGTATTGTGTCATAAGAACTCAAATTTACTAACCGCAACACCAGCACTACAGTTCATGCTACAAAATCTTGACAATGACGGATCATTAATATATAAACAAATGTCACAAGCGCTTAAATTACGCATTAAAGAACAACTTAGTTCATAAACTCTATGGTGTCTTACAATATTTACACAAATCGAGGATTTTTCACCAACAGTCAAAATGAAACTAATTTAAAATAAACATTTTATAAGTCAGTAAAATTTTTTTTTCTTACCATATTTTCAATATCTATAATATTATAATAATAAATAATGAATTTGTGAATTTAATATTTAATGTTTTCTTTTTCTTTTGTTCAAAATACAAAATAACTTTTATAATTAAATTTTGTACAATGTTTTCAGTTTTTCCAAATAAATAATAACAAAATTCTACTAGGTTAATTCCGACAGGATCCCGGTATCCCGGGATCAACAAAAACCAATCCTGGGATTGAAAAAAAGGCTCCAGGATTGTAATCTCTAGTTGTGCTTGGTGTAAGGTATACGAGGAGTGCTTTGAATAGTACTAGATCTTGCTTATAGGGATTGGTTCTTTATTATATGTCCTAGAAAAGATATTGAAGTAGCAGAAAATATACTTTTGTCTTCGTTAATTTGAAGGTTGTTAATCTTGGCGGTTTGAAGAAAGTTTCGGAAGTTCTTATCGTGGCTCGTCTTGAGGTTTGCCGCCAATAATATTAAGTATTTCGTTGTCGATAGATTAACTGTCATAATAAAGTTTTCTCAACTGTTAATCAAAAATGAGACTTATAATAATTAATGATGTACATATCATTATTAAGAAATTCGTCTTGTTGTTTTATAATTTACTAAATTTGCAATTACCGTCTAGATCAGTTACTGTGAATTTTGTATTTTTCACGGCCATAATATCTTCCAAAAATTTATTTCAAATAAAACACATCAAATAGTGCAAATGCACACACACACATAAAGGTCACACATAAAGATCACACATAAAGAGGTTTTTGGGGTTGAATTCATTCTTTCAATGTCCTTATTGGGATATGCGTTTCTGTGTATGGCTTTATTGAAGTTTAATTGCTCTCATTTGATAATTCTTTGTTTCTCGTTTTTTATGACATTTACTTTCTGTAAGTATGGAAGTTCTGATCTACTTCTATTTTAACTTTTAAGTCCAGAAGATTCAAAGATTTATCTTCTTTCGGATATTCGATTTTAAACTTAATATCTCGGTGAGCCAGCATTAAATATCTTTATTAAATTATGTAATGTCCTACTTCCATACATCGGAGTACCCCTAATTGGACAGCAAAATAATATTGTTTCGCCTGGTAGATATATAAGCAAATATGTAAGATTAAAACAAAACATTAAAACTATGAAGTTAAAACTTTTACAATAACGACATGTTCTCATTCAGAAATAATTCGAATTATATGGTGAGTATTCCAACAACTTTATGGCAAATTCTTCGATCAAGACTAAAATCTTTATATTTATGTGAAGATATACGTTATCCTTTTGATATATTAATTTGAATAGTTTGCAAAACAGTAATGATAGTTTATCTCCTGCAACCTTTTCTATTTAGCTTCGGCATATATTGTCTTTGAAATTTATTTAAGAATAAGGTCTCCATCAAACATCCAGAGTTATCCGACATAGACTTCAAAGTACTATAGACATTCATCACTACAGCATTTTTCTTTGTATCCACTGTTCGGTACATTTTCACAATATTAATATAATATTATGATGTAATAATAATCTGACTAGTGCAGTTACCATAAAAGTTTCTGGTAATATTTGATAAAATGTAGTCAGTAATATGTTAAACTTTGACACTAGGGCGAAAACTAAAAAATGTTAAGTATCAAATCAGGATATAACAGAGATAAAAAGTGATCTAAACTAAAATGTGAGTTAAAGTAAACGCGTGTTAATGAACTGGATGTATACCCAATATTGTATATTAAATATTTAATTTCCTGACACCCTATTGACTATTTTTCGTTTTAATAATTGGAAAATAAATTGTTTATTTTCTATTTTAAAAACTAATTTTACTACCTAACCTTTCAGGACTTAGAACATTTTTCCATGGTTGTTGACACCACCTCTACAATCATTATAATGACAATTATATTGGTGGTGTACTATATAAACTTCTGGGGATTTCAAAGACTTTATAAAAGTATGCCATCTAAAGTAATCATTGGAAATATTGCAATAATTGTTGCGATATTTTGTTCGGCGACCTTGGAAACGGTTCGACTAAACTTGGATCCGTCATTTAATCATGTCACCAATTTTACAACTGGTAAATTATTTTTACATTTTCTTCAATAAGATTAAAGTATGTTGGTTATTATCATTGTTATTATTATTATTATTATTATTATTATTATTATTATTATTATTATTATTATTATTATTATTATTATTATTATTATTATTATTATTATTATTATTATTATTATTATTATTATTATTACTATTATTATTATTATTATTATTATTATTATTATTATTATTATTATTATTATTATTATTATTATTATTATTATTATTATTATTATTATTATTATTATTATTTATTATTATTATTATTATTATTATTATTATTATTATTAAATTAATTAATAATAAATTCGAAGTCCTTATTTATTTTAGAATACCCAGCAAGTCAGGTTTCAAAATTATCTGCATTTTGGATGATCCCTCACATCATTCTCGGAATAATCAGTGAGATTCTCACAGTTCTAACGTGTGAGTATAATGAACATGAGCGTTTTGATTGGTTTAAAATAATTTTATTAGTTTTTTTAAAATTATTTCCTTATTTTATTTTAAATAAATAAAAAACATTAATAAAATAAAATTTTAATTAAATTAAAAAATAAATTTAAAGTTAACATTTTTAGTTGCAATTGTGTAATGTTCCTACTTTCTCGATATTTTTCGAATAACGAAAATAAGAGATTTTACTGATAACAAATTCGTATACCTTATTTAGTTGGGATTTTATAAATCTTAAACATTTACAATAATTCATATATATGTCGAGGTTGTATATAATTAATCAAATTTAATTAAAATTTAATTAATGAAATTAGAAATTGAAAAATCAATAAATTACGGGTGGTAGGAAGAAATGACTTTAGATAAAAGAAGTTAATCATCAATAATTTTTATACAGATGCAGATCCCTAGGATAGTAAAACATGAAATTTTAATTAATTAATAAACAAAAATAGTTTAAATAATTATAATTGTTAATAAGAAATATAGTTGAAACAAATTTTTTTATCCAAAACAAATCTCCAATACACTATCACATAGTTCTTCATTTGATAATATCTAAAAACGGAGCTCATTGGTTTAATTATTATTGATAAAGGATAGCTGCAACCATGCATACATAGCAACATCTAAAAACAATCATCAAACATCTATATATGTTAAAAGTGCCGTTAGTGGTATTCTGACAGGACGAAATGACAATTTTGTCTTTATTTTTTTCTTGGCACATTAATTCTTATGACTACTAACCGCAAAATTACATTAACAGAAAAAATGTATACATATCGCCGGTTTAATTAGGTTAGGTCTTAACCATAAATAAAATCAATAGGGCCAAAATATGTTTTATTAAATTTATTTCAATAATACTACTTCTCATGCACAAATATCAAAGGATATTGAAACTCAGTACGAACCAGAAGTTGCTGTAGGGGAAGCACGCGCGGTATTTGAGTTTGGTCCATTTGACACTCTGTGGTTCGAGCCAAACCACAGAGGCCACATTATAGCCGAACTGAACCTTTCAAGTATAATGATGGCCTTCTATGTAGATCATAGATCCGGCGCACGATACACAGCACGCTACGATCATAAAATTAATTCAGTATTCGGTATTGAATTGTTGTAATATGTCGGTAATGAGAAAAAACTTAGTGACATTGTCCCAAAGCGCTTCCGACCGATTGGACGTTGCCCGATCGCACGATAGGTCGATACACCCCTGCATTCAATTCAAAGGATTACATTTTTAAAAAGTTAAAACTTATTCACGATAAAAAAATCTAAAAGAATCCATTTGTCGGAAGAAGTTGGTTGTTCAGATCAATATGTAAATTTCAAATCTTTCTCTATATATTTCATTGCGGTTTTATTCTATTTTATGTAAAAAATGTAGAAATTGATTTTCAAATAAAATTTATTATCTAGGTTTTGAATACATTTATTTACACTCAACCGAATATACAAAGTTCCTGTCAAACGCATTTATTTCCAGCCTAATTGGCATTGGGAGTATCCCTGACGTGATGTTTATGGTCATCGACAATACATTTCTCAGAGCAGAGAGATGTTTCCCTAAAGGAAGAACACCAAATATCTGGAACTTATCCAAATATGAGTACCTGCTTTATTTTCTCAGTGTAATTTCAATTATCTCACTTATTGTGAGCATTTTTATGATGAAAAGATTTAAAGTTTATTTTTCAACCGCAAAACATTATGCGAGAATTTAGCAGAATTTTCGAAATTGAATTTAAAATATAAATTTTCGGCTAATATATATTTTATAGCATACGAACTTGTAAGCAACATCAATTAATATTGAATTGTAATTTTTATTTATATATAATAAGATGAAAAGTATCAAACTTTGTTGAAATGTAAATATTTATATATTGATTTGTTATCCATTAAAACAAAGAATTCCTTATAAGGTTTTCATCTATTATTGTGACTTTTTGAAAAATAATATTGTTTTATTATTCAATATTTGTCGCGAATAAAGTTTTGTGATAGTTTTTGCATTTGATTATTAAAATTATTAAACATTAGAAATAACATTATTAATTATTTCTTCTAAAGTTTTAATAAACCTTACTGTAAAAAAATATGGTAATTTGAAATGAAGACAAATATTATGGATGACTGGCATAGATTAAATGCATTTACTGTATAAAAACAAAAAAAAAATTTTGGCAAAAAAAATGAAATACAAACATATACACCAAACTCCACTGAGAAAAAAACGGCGACGCTCTGATATGGGTCACCCGATTTTCAAAAAAATATTTAATTAAAATTAAATTAAAATGAAACTATTATAATACTAACAACATAACCAAGTTACAACTATATTTATATACATACAAACAAAATTAAATTGCCGTTTATTTAGGAGGATAGTATCTACTAATTAATCCCCAATAGATTGAAAGGATTAACCAAATTTTAATTAAATATTTTTTTGAAAGTCGGGTGACCCATATAAGAGCGTCGCCGAAAAAACTATACTATAGGAAAAATATCAATAAACTTATAATATAGAAACATATCTATTTTTATTCTGATATCATTCTTTGCAAGTTCAATGAGATACAATTTAGATACTATAGAAATTGAAAAAAGTCATGGAAAAATTAAATACTGCATGCAAACACAACACATACTAAAAAGCATATGTTGAGGTAATTTAAAGAAGCACAAAATAAAACGGCAATAGAACATAAATCAATAAAAACACCAAAATAACAAAAGTGCAAAATTTAATTAAAATTTATAAAATAGAAATATTAATATCAATCGGGGGGATGGATCTGGTTTAACGCAGAATCATGAGAAAAATCCAGAAACAATAATATAACTTTAATAAGTAGTCCGAAGAAAAAGTTATAACAAAATAACAAAATAATTAAGAATCAATTAATCTCTAATGGAAAGCCCGAACTAACGAGAAGCCTGAGGCAACGGGAACCCCAAGCGATGAGGAAAACCGAAAGCGCAAATTAATGCAAAATTAGATAATGAAACATTAAATGAAATAACCGATATGGGAAATAAGCAAAATATTTAGTTATCAACAGATTTTTGTGTGACTTTTCAAAAAAAAATTCTAATTTATTTTGAAAAATTCATCATGTTTTTCGTAAATGTTTAATTTAATTAATGAAATAAAAATTATTTAAAAATTACAATAAGAACCATATATACAAAATAAAATGAAAAATTGTCATATAATCATATTAAACATGTATTTAAATATTTATTATTTACACATGTGTTTTGTTTTAATAATCTGATTAAAGATACTTTGAACTTGTTTATTTATGATATTTATTAATTTCATTATATTCCACAAATGCTAATGGTTTTAAAATGAATATTCAAAAGAATTTGTCAATTGTTTTTTTACTTGTAGTCTATTTTTTTATTTACACTAGTTTCCTGTATGTACAATTGTACATTTTGTCCAATTCTATGAAATGCTCATATGTCAATTCCAGAAATATCATACTGATCTGTGTTGAAAGTTCATCAGTTTTGCTTGTTGGAATATTGGCGAGTAAAATATATTTATTTTTTTTTATTAAGTCATACATTTTATAAAATAGCCTTTGTTTTCCCAGTTTTTCTGCTCTTATTTTTTTCGTTGTCTATGCTAATAATTGGCGTTTCTTTCTTAATGGCTGGCGCTTTTTTACAATATCGATATGATCTTTGCTATTTGATTAAGGACCTAGAATTATCCGGCATTATTATGTTTGCCATGTTTTATGGGACTTTCAGATTTATTTTCTTATCTATCATTTTGGATAAGGTTGGGAATTTTTCAATCTTCATATGTGATCAGTTTATAGAACCAGTCACAATTTATCAAACGGAAAATAATCGGATGGCTTGGAGTAGAGAACTTATCCTATATTATTGTCAACATAATTCCCAGCCAGAAATATAGCAACTATTTAATACTTTTCCCGATATCATGCTTTATTATTGGAATTATTTTATTTGTTTACGGTATTTATTATTATTATTATTATTATTATTATTATTATTATTATTATTATTTATTATTATTATTATTATTATTATTATTATTATTATTATTATTATTATTATTATTATTATTATTATTATTATTATAGAAAATCGAGAACTAAGTATATTAAAATATAACATTGCCATATATTTCGACAGTTTTCTTCAGGCTAAGAATCGTATAAATGAAAATTGCTATTCAAACAAATTAACAAATAATAATCGTAATCAAACTGTATCTAAAAGATATTTTAATAACATTTTGAAAAACATTTTTAATCACATAAAAATTATTTTTATTTTAAAAACTCACAAAATTGTTAACATTCTCATTCAAAAAAAATTTTAATTTAAATTTAAAATTGAAAAATTATAATTGTTTTCATACAAAAATTTAACAAAGAACAACATCATTCCAAATATTAAATATACAAGTTAAATTAAATTTTATTTAACAATGATTGATATAAACAATTTGATGATGTTGCTATGGGTTCTCTATTGGCTCCAACAATGACATCTATTTTCATGTCAGTAGATGGATGTGTGCCCACTGGCTCAGTACCCTCAAGGTCAAATTTTAAACAAAGACTCATGAAGGTCATTTTCAAGGTTAAACGACTCATTAAAGGTCATTGTAACAAAGACCATGACTCATTCGATGACTCATCAATAAAATAATATTTTAAAAATAATATTAAATGAGCCAGCTGGCATATACTATTTCATCATAATATTATCATTTTTTACAATATTATTAATTTTAAAATATTATTTGGCACCCCAAAAGTTAGTGTTACTATCAATCGATTATATTGGACGATAAATCATTTTAAAGCCCAATGCAAGAAAATTTTAATGAGCTACAGATATCATAATTATCATTATTATTTTTAAAGATATTAACAATTTTCAGAGACCATGTTTCAAGGTCATATTATTATTTTTCAAAATATTATTATTTTATTATTATTTTTCAAAATATCATTTTTTTTCAAAGTTATATTTTTAAAATTAAAATTTTCAAAGTTCCCACATATAGATTTTATTATTTTATGGCTCATTCAAAAGGTATTTAAGGGGGTAAGTATGCTAGTCAGACCACCAAAGGTTTATGGTTAGTCAATAACTTTCAAAGAGATAAAAACCTTCGAGTTTTCAAAAACTTATAATATGTATATCAAACAAACAATATACACGGAGTATATCCGACAAGATATTTTGTCTCCCTATTGGTACGGCTCACAAGGGTACTGGTCACTCTCAACAACTCGCAAGGGTATTATTATTATTATTTTCGAAGTTATTTAGAAGTTTTATTATTATTATTATTATTATTATTATTATTATTATTATTATTATTATTATTATTATTATTATTATTATTATTATTATTATTATTATTTTCAAAGTTTTATTATTTCAATAAGATATATAGTTGCATGCTCACTACAAACTAAAGTAAATATGAACACTTTATTATCATTTTAAATAAAAATAACAAAACTATAACACAACTATATACAAATTTTAATTCTTTCAGCGGCTCAACATAAAGGCTTAACCCACAATGAAAACATTACAAGTTTTCAATAATAAAATCAATTTTTAATAATCTTTTTATGTTTAAACACTTTTGAGAATTTTTAATAATATTACACAATAAAATAATGTTTAAACATAGAAAGAATTGCGAAAACTTTAACGAGTTTTCAATAATAAAAGGGTTTTCCAATATAAAAATCAATACAAATAATAAAAAAGATATATTAAATTACCACAGGTCAATCACTATATTGGACATCATCAATATCGTCCCCATCGTCGAAATCGGGGCTCATTCTGCCAACTTCAAGTACTTGACTATTGATATCGTCCTTATCATCGAAATCCGGACTATTTCCATAAAAAAGTGGCCCAACTTCAAATACTTGGTCATAATCCGGAACATCAATCCCTAAATAATGATCATATACCAGACTGGAATTAGGACCCACCCATAGTTTCTTGTCATTGTTGTTCGTTAAGGATATTTTACTATTCTTAAAAGTAAAGAGCTGGTGATTACGGGTTCCTATTCTCGTTTGTGGCACCGTATGTACTACGCTGTTGTTGTAGCAGTCTAAATAAGACTGGTGCCCTATCTCCGTATTTAATAACTTAACTCCCTTAGCCCTAAGTGTTGCCTTATCTCCTAACAAACTATAAGACTTAGGGCGCAAGAAACCCACTCACTATAGTCCAGCCCTTTACTTGCGTCTTTAAATTTGCCTATCACAGAATCCAAGCTCTTTGAATATAAAGCATGAGCTGGATCATAATTGATAGAAGAATATTGATAGAACTCAATATAATGGATCATAAACTGCTTCCGGCTCAATTTTCAAAATCTTTGGTGTTACATCATTGACTGTCGAAAAATACTGATTATAGAGAAACATATTTTGAAGATTTCGAAAATGATAATTACTGTGCTTCATATATACAGAGTATTGTTAGAAATCTTGGTTATTTAGAAAAATTTGAATTGTGGAATAACTCTAGAAGAATTTAAAACCAAATACCCATTTTTCACATTTGTTTTAGCCCCCGATTTTGATTTAAATCAGAGTCAATTACCACAAAACGGGAATTTACGACTGGATATAAAGTTTACAAGAGCCATTACTGAACCGGTACATGTTATTATATATGGAGTATTTGAAAATGAAGTTCGAATTACTTCAAATAGAACCATGCTGGTATAAATGTATATACGGAAATACAGAGAGTTGTCATGAAGTAAGTTTTTTGATACTCTTTAATTTATA
This sequence comes from Schmidtea polychroa, assembly GCA_959609185.1. Classification (NCBI taxonomy): domain Eukaryota; kingdom Metazoa; phylum Platyhelminthes; order Tricladida; family Dugesiidae; genus Schmidtea; species Schmidtea polychroa. The sequence goes on along the minus strand of CAUHTR010001433.1, from coordinate 54,326 downwards.
AAAAGTAGTTCTGTTCAGGTCAATGGAATTGGAAAATAGATATTGGGAAATGAATTTGTAGGAGTTTTTCCTTTTGATAAAATTTCTTATTTGAGCAATAATCAAGCCATAATCATCAATACTCATCTTGGTGGCGAAATTTGGATAGCTATATATGGGAAACCTAGTAATATATTCGTGTTCGATCCTATGGGTTTCATATTTCCCGACTTTGTTAAGGGGTATAATGTAATTACCTTTGTGACATCATCGATTACGAAATAGTTCTTTGTTCCCGAGTCCACACAATACCCTACTAGTTCACTGTTTTAATTCAGTTTGAGAAAGATGGCGAGTTAAAAGATAATTTTTTCTCAAATAGTGCCCAAGTATATTCAGACAATTGTTTAGTAGAGAGTATCACTAAGTTAAATAATAAAATTGAACGATTCACATACCTAGATAGCGGATGGCGTGTAGTGAAAATAAAAGAAATAGACTTCATAATAAACAAATTTTCCCATAGTTACATCCCACTTCAATGATGATGATACTGTGTTTCATCTATAGTATCCAAGCCCTCTTAAAAAGTGATGTAATACGCAGAAATAGAAATCGGGTCACTTCATACGAAAATTATTTAGACGATATATATTATATATTGTGCTTAAAAACCAGTTAGGATCTACCTTATATACCCTACCTAAAAATAAAGAGTTCACATTTAAAAATTATTCCAAGACAATCAACCCGCCATTCGTGATATATGCCGATTTTGAGGCAATTTTATCAGAAGATATCACCCACCACTTGCCAATAAAAGCAGCATGTTATTAATTAATAATTATAATAAATCTCAATTTTATTATGAGTTTGTTGGTGAGGATTGAGTGTTGTCTTTCCTTCGTAAGGTGGAGGAAATTGCTGTCACAATTGTCCTGCCATATTACGAAATTAATGGGAAAAAGCCCATGCAAACTTTGTCTTTCACTGAAGAGCGGGCATATAGAGATTCCAGAACCTGTTATCTGTGTAAAAAATTCATTAGAGATAGAGTTAGGGACCATTGTCACTTCACAGCCAAGTATCTTGGTGCTGCCTGTAGGAAATGTAATGTGTCTCGGCGAATTCAGAAACAGTTACCTGTTGTTTTTCACAATTTGAGGGGGTATCATTTACATCATATTTTGAAGTATGGTTTGAATAATTTTCCTTCTTGGGAATTAAATATTATTCCGACCACTACCGAAAAATTCATTTCCCTCATCTCGTATATTAACAAATTGCCTGTTCGTTTTATTGACAGCATGCAGTTTGTTAATTAATCTTTAGCAAAAGCGGTTAAGACTCTTTCCGGTCTGCCTTTAACTTCTTCTGTTTTTGATGGCGCAATTGTTCGAGCCAAAGGTATCTTTCCTTATGACTTCGCCACATCTCTTGAGGTTCTGGAATCGAATCTTGAACTACCTCCGATCTGGGATTCTGTGTCTAATGATGAGTATGCATTAGCCCAAGTTATTTGGACTCAGCAAAATTGCAACAATATGTTAGATTACATGTTAACATACCTTAAATTAGATGTATTTCTCCTCGTAGATTATTTTCAAAAATTCCGTGCAAAGGCCATTGCTTACAATGGTCTTGAGCCTCTTAATTTCTATGGCATTCCCGGTATGTCATGGGCCTCAGCGCTTATGACATTAACGGAACCCATTGAACTTCTGCAGGACATGGAAATGTTTAATTTCTATGAAGGAGGGATACGGGGTGGGTTAACATTTGTTAAAAAACATTATGTTTTAAGTTCTGAAGACAACGAACTCTTGTATATTGATATAAATAACTTGTATGGTTGGGCCTTAAGCCAAAAGCTTCCGTATGCTGACTTTGAATGGGTGTATGATGATCTTGATTCTGTCTTGAATGAATGTATGAATGAGGATATTGAAATTCTTCCATATGGGTATACTATGGAAGTGGATATCGATATCCCTCAGTGTGTGCATGACTTTTTGAATGATTTTCCCATTGCTCCGGAAAAGATGTGCCCGCCAGATTCGAAAGTTGAGAAGCTGATGCTCACGCATTGGCCAAAGAAGAACCATGTTCTTCATTGGCGACTTCTCAAGTTGTATATAGAATTGGGGGCTGTAATTAAAAATGTACATAGAACAATTAAATTTAAGCATGCACCCATTTTTAAATCGTACATAGACAAAAACACTAATTTACGAGCCAATTCTACATGTGAATTATATAGGGATTTATACAAATTATTTAACAATAGCTTGTATGGTAAATCGGTGGAGAATCTGAAAAAGTGGATGAATTTGAGGCTATGCAATTCAGCTGAAAAGATGATTGTATATGCATCAAAACCTACTTTCAGAAAATCTATCAAAATTGCTGATGATCTGATTGCGGCTCATCTGGATAAAGATTCTATATGTTTAGACAGACCTAGCTACATTGGTCAAGCAGTGTTAGATTTGTCTAAACTGAGAATGTACCAGTTACAGTATATAGAATTGTCTAAATATCGTTTAGAGTTTAACTGTGATATAAATATCGTTGCCGGTGACACTGACTCCTTTTTCTTCGAGATAAAGCACTGTAAGCTTGACACTCTTTTGCCAGCAATGATTCGTGATAATCTTTTAGATATTAGCAATTTTGATCCTGCTCATCCTTTGTATTCAAAGAGTTTGGATTCTGTGATAGGGAAATTTAAGGACGAAAATAAAGGGCTTGGTTATAAGGAGTGGATTTTCTATAGACCCAAGTGTTATAGTTTGTTAGGAGATAAGGCAACACTTAGGGCTAATGGAGTTCAGCTTGGTAATACTGAGATAGGGCACCAGTCTTATTTAGACTGCTACAACAACAGCGTAGTATATACGGTGCCGCAAACTGGAATAGGGACGCGTAACCAGCTTCTTACGTTTAAGAATACCAAGATTGCATTATCAAACAATGATGACAAACGACTATGGGTTGGGAAAAATTCAGTTCGCATTTGGGCATTATTTAGGAATATATGCCTTAGATGTTGATCAAGTAATTTCAGAAATTCGTCCACTATTAGGAGGTCTAAGTCCAGATTTTAATGATGATGAGGCCAATGATGACAATGATATTGATTTAGATGACGTATTGTTATCGAATTGATCTGTGATTCAATATATCTTTCAATGTCTTAATTTATTATGAAAACTAATAATAATTTTGTAAATCTTAATAATAATAATAATAATAATAATAATAATAATAATAATAATAATAATAATAATAATAATAATAATAATAATAATAATAATAATAATAATAATAATAATAATATTAATAATAATAATAATAATAATAATAATAATAATAATAATAAAAATAATAATAATAATAATAATAATAATAATAAAAATAATAATAAAATGACTTTGTATTTACATACCCTTGTTAAATTATTTTATTGTTAAAATAAATGTATGTTTCATTGATTTGTTTAATAATACCCTTGCGACTTGTTGAGTGTGACCAGTACCCATAAGGGGGACAGAATATCTTGTCGGACAAACTCGGAGTATATATATAATAATAATCCCTTTACATTAAAAAATTTGACCTTGAAAAGAGGGGGAGGGGTATGTGACCTAGAGGGCCCCTGATCCATATGGCCCCCATCCATCCTATTATTATTATTATTATTATTATTATTATTATTATTATTATTATTATTATTATTATTATTATTATTATTATTATTATTATTATTATTATTATTATTATATTTAGGAAAATACAAAAAGATATATGTAATTAACGCAGATATTGTTAATGTAGTGGATATTATGAAAAGTTCTCGAAGAAAAAAGTATTTTTAAACAATTTATGAATTTTGGATTTTTATTATTTCACCTTTAAATAAATGTGAGTCCTTTTTTCAAGGGAAAAAGAGATTTCTGTGGCTCAGTAAGGATGGTGGTCCGTTTTAAGACTTCTCTTTATAATATGTCAAAAATGAATCGAAATTTTGCCAATTATGCATGATATATTTATTGTAATTTCATGAAATACCGAAGACCTATCAAAAAACAAAATATGCAAGAATAATTTTTTTTGCTCGGCCAGTGTTAGTTTTAGGGAAACTTATTGGTTAGGTTTACTTGATCGAAAATTACAGGGTAGGGCCTAAAAGATAAAGTGCACTGATTTTATCTGAATTTTTTGGAATCATCATCGACTCTAAGAGCATATTCCATATGATTTTGTAATTTCTTTCGAAGTTTTAGAGACTACATATTCGTTAACGTCAATTTGGGAAAGTGTCACAAATGATAAGGATGAAAAAGCTCAACGTATCTGAATGGAAACAAATATTATGAATTTGCTTTCTGTTGATTATTCATTAGAAGTTGATTTGGAAATTCTGAGGGAAATTCATGGCAAGTTGTATAATTTATTAGTTGTTGGCAGAAAAAATGAAGGCTTTAAAAATTGAAAATGTTAATGATTACAAATTATCCAAAAAAAATATTGGAGACTTCTCAAGTTTTTTCTTTCTCTTGGGGTAAAATTAATGCAAGTTCACCGAGTAATTTAATTCAGCCAAGTAAATATTTTTAATGATTACATTGTTACAAACACCTGACTTATAGCTGAATGAACTAATAGTTTGAATAAAGATTATTACATGCTGCTCAATAATAGTTTATACGGCAATATTGTAGCATCCGAATCGCATTTGATAAAAATTTCATTTTCACTCATTCTCTGAAAAAAATCTCCCAATATGACTTAATCGTCAAACTTGATTTTTAAAAGTTTCACATTATAAAAACATTTTTCCATAGTTATTGGTTCCTAACAACAAAATAAATAAATAGATTCAAAGTAATTTATACAATCGGAGTGATAATCAGCTTTTTGATATTAATAAATTATATCTCCAAAGACTTCTAATAAAGACTATGACAATAAAATAGTTGATGGTAAATTTTATGAACAAAAATTACAAGTCATTCCTCCACTGGAACTATTTAGAATTTAAAAAATTTTAAAAACTAAAAAGATAGATAAGAATAAACAATAATGTGTCAAGTGGCATGGGTATCAAAACTCGACATGGATATCCGCAAAAGATCTAGTAAAGTGAATTTGTATACTATTTTACCTAGCAATAGTTGTCCATTAATTCTTCCAAACAATCAAGGCAGCAAATTCATGGTCAATCTTCAAAATCCAATTTCTTTAAATGGTAATTGGGAAGTTGCACTGCAAGATTTTACATTGGTCTACAACACACTCCCATTTTATAGTCAATATAAGATTGATTTCAATAGGGAATGTACTGAAATCGTGTAGTTATCTCTTTGTTATCAGTAAGTTTGATAAAACAGAGAATTCCGAATCAGATGTTAGACCTGCATTGTGATATGTCTTACAATGATGGATTAAATATGAGTTGTGGTTTTAAACCGTTTACAATAATATTCGAAAATATTATAGATGTCAAACTAATGGGTTTTCATAAGCTGAAAAATTATGTTACTGAAAAGAAATATTTATTGAGCTTTAATCTATTTGAACCAAACAGTTTAATGAAAGAAGAAATAAAAATATCAATGTCGTATATTGATGAAGTTGAAGAAACATTCACGTTTGCTGACGAATTATATTCGGAGAAACTTGATATGCTACTTAAATATTTAAAGTTTAATTTTCCATATACATTTAAAAATTTGGAAATTGTGAAAGATTTGTTATTTACCTTCAATCTGAATGATGACATTCGTTAAGTTACATTAGACAAATGCACTTGGATTAGAGAAACAAATATATCTGGAAAAATCGAATGGTATACGTAAACCAAGAAATACAAACATCATCAACAAATTTTCATATATACTATTATAATTGTTGGTATAATTGCGTATAATTGTTGGCGATACTTTGGTTTCTCTGTTGAAATCATTATGGATTGGAAAATATGAACATGATGAAGTTGTCAGTATAAATAAATATTTATAATGATAATGAAAAACTTATAAACTTTCCAAAAAATTCAAAACTCATTTGACATTACATTTTCGTAAAGTAGATATTTTCTTATTTTTCTTGAAGAATATTCAAGGATTCATTCATCTTTTGTCTGAGATCAAGTTTCAATAGAATAGAAAGATATGATCCCATCAATCTTGTAGTAATTCTTGATATTTTGGTTAATGAATATGGAGATAAATATATAAAAGTCGATCTAGGTAAATCTGTTAAAATGTTTAGCTGTTAAAACGTAGTAAAATTAATGTAAACAACATGGAAGCTGAACCGAATATAGTAAATGAGACTGATACGACTGGCATTGCTACCGATAATTTGATATTTAATAATTATATATATTATAATAATAATTAATAAATAATAATAATAATTATAAATAATAATTGGTCAATCCTGAGTTTGATTATGAGTATTGATTGTATTTGTCTGTTGGGTTGCGCACACAGGCGCGAGTCAATGAAATTTTGTTTAAAAACGGGTTGTATTCGCGGACTTTTAAAAATAAAGATTTTCGAAGTTTCGTTTTTATTCTCTTTCAACATGAAATGGTTTTACTCAAAGAATGGATGTAAATTCATTAGTTTTGCAATGATAGTTGCTCTAAAAATATCTTTGTTCGTTTTGTAATCTATCGCATCCCTCAATGCAATCTCAATAGCTGATCGAGTTCTTTTCAATATTCCCAAAGCTGACATAGGATCCATGACTCAAACTATGTTGAAGACATTTAATACACCAATGATGTATGTTAAAATTCAAAAAGTTCTTTCTTTGTACGCTTCTGGTCGTTTCTCGGGTACCGTTCTGGACTCTAGTAATCCTATATCTCACACTATGGTAATTTATAAAAGTTATATATTAACTCATGCTATTTCTAGAATTACATAAAACTATATTATGGTCATTGATTCAACGAATTAAGTATATTTAAGTATTTTTTAAACCCTTCTACTTTTAAAGAGTTTTATAGCGAACACTCTACACATTTAAATCAGTTTTCTACAAATAAGAAGGATATCATATTTAGGAAAATCTTTAATAGACAAACTTCGACTATAGTTAATATTAACAAAAGGTCTGCTGAATATAAAAATGATGTTATTGCCACTGAAAAAAGAAATAATAGTTATAAATGATGATGAATCTGGTCTTGTAAATGTTGATTCTCATTGTTTACCAATTATTAATGAAGTAGGAGGTTCTTTACATATAGATGATGATCCTGTTATAACTATAGACTTTCAAGGTACTCGAAAAAACCTACGATTTGATGTTTCTAAACATCAATTGATCCATGTATCTTTAACAGATAAAATTATGAAACGTCTAGCATTAGAAATTACCAATATGGAGTCTATAAAAATACAATTTACAGTTTTTATCCGATTTGAAAAAGATAGGGAAATTAGAGACAACTATTTTTCAAATACTTCACAGGTTTTGACGGACATTTTTTTGATTAAAGGGTCGCAAAAATTAAACGAGAAAATTTATAACTTGACATATCTTGGTAGTAATTGGGGAATCAATAAAATTAAAGAAATTGAGTTTATCTTGACCAAATATTGTTCAATTATTCGATTATCAAGCCATGCACATATACCCGCACCATCATCGTTGTCTAATGAAACTGCTATAGTCAACATTAAGAACACAGACAACATGTGCTTTATATATAGTTTACTTGCTGTAACAAAACATGATCAGATTAGAAATCATTGAAATAGAGGGAGCAAGTATACTAATTTCTTGAGTGAGATTAATTATGACCCTATAACTGATTGTCCTATGAAGATGTGTAAGATTCCGAAATTTGAGATGAAAAATCTTCATCTAAGCCTTGTCATAAGTGTATTTTCATACAAACATATAATTATTATAGATGACGACAATAATAATGATGATGATTATGTGCCACATCATCCCCATCTTGATATCATACATAGATTCAAAGTTATTGATGGCATACCTGTGTACTTGTTACTCCTTGAAGATGGTGATTATTATCATCATACAGCCATTATTAACTTGTAGCGTTTGATTAATTTTCATCCTAATATAGATTGCTCGATAAGAATAAGAGTTAATTGGTGAACTCATTACCTTAATGGATTTAGATTACAAAATGCTTTTGATAGATATGTGGCATTGTGCAGTTAAAATCAGATAGGAACGACTCTCTATACGAATAAAAACTTGCAATTCGAGAACCTTTTAAAAACAATTATCCCACAATTTGTAATTTATGCCGATTTAGAATCGGTTTTACCTAAAGATTTAATACATCATAAAATACATTTTCTAATATCTATAGGTCTTTTACTAATTAACAACTAAACAAATACAAACTCATTTTTCCTTATAATTTTTCTACTTCTTAAGTTCTTGAATCTACTTTTGAATTGCCTCCAATTTGGGATTGTGTTACGGCAGATGAATATGGTAATCTCAATTAATTTGGACTCAATTTTTAATTTTAATTTACAAACTATCTCGCCAGCCCCTTGATAAAAAACTTTGTAATAAAAAGTTTTGATATTTAGCTTGGAGACTTTTTAAATTTATTTTTGGAATTTCAATTTTTGAGAAAATTTAGTGTTGGTCAATTTATTTCGAGAATTTTTTCTTGTAAAGATCTTGTATCTATAATTCAGTAATATTTTTAAAAAAATTTCCAAGTATTTTTTATTTGTATAAAATTTCGTAATTTTTGAAAATTTTTTGAGTTGGGAAATTTATTTTGGGAATTTTTAATTTTGGGAATTTTTGAGTTGGGAGAATTTTTCTTGCTAATATCCTTATATATTTCCTATACGGATGGCTTCTTATAATATTGTCGTTATTTTTCTAAAGCTTTTGTTCAATGTCTCACCGTGTGTTGAATAATAGGAATTTAAAGTTGTTATATATATGAAAGTTGTTATATTATGACATTTGGTGTTGATGTTATTCACTGTCTCGTCATGTGTTGAAGTATACGATTTTAATACTATGATATAAGATTGGTGTGATTATCATAATATATAGAAGTTTTTATATTATGGCGTGACCTAAATTTTAATTTAGTGACCTTAGAACTTGTTTCCATGGAAACTAGACATTTTTATCTACACAACATATATTTTCGTGACCTACCTAAAATTCTGAGTCGACCTAGATATTTTCCGGTGTGGAGGTGGTATGGACGGATATAGTGTGGATGGGACACATCGATCTACTGGAGGTGACTTGGTTATAAGACAATCAAATAATCCATATTTATATTCCTATAACTATTCACATTAAATATTTCACATGTAAATAAAAAACTTAGATAACAAATTTTTTATGGATTTAATATATGTTTGGATAAATTTGTGATTTTATTTAAAAGTTTATCATGTTTTCTTAAGTTATAATAATAATAATAATAATAATAATAATAATAATAATAATAATAATAATAATAATAATAATAATAATAATAATAATAATAATAATAATAATAATAATATTAATAATAATAATAATAATAATAATAATAATAATAATAATAATAATAATAATAATAATAATAATAATGCCTTTGTAGATCTCAGGGGCGCATTTTAAATGTTTCTCAAAATAAGAAGAATGAAAGAGATGTCATATCTATTTCAACGTCAATTATATTCTTCATTTGTTTAATTCCTTATGGAATATGCGACTCACAAGTAATATGATATGTGAAATATTTTCATGATTTATTATTTTTGTAGACTAGGTATGCTTATGAGTATCAATCAAATCACATGAAAATTCCGGTTTGGAGTGGATTTTTGAGTTTTTTGACAAAGGTTTTATAGTAATAATTAATTAAATTAAATATATTATAAGAACTTTTTTTTCTTCCAATTTCACCATTGACTACTTTTTCCATTGAATTTATCAAAAAGACAGTTTGAAGACTATAAATCAGTAATATATAGATGTTTGTTGATACTCACAAATTTTCGACACTGCCTTTTTCACTTTTTCTTTATACACAGTTGGTTTAGTTAAATTGTATGATAAATTTTCTTTTCTAAACTTGACATGAATATAGGTGCCATTGTTGGAGCCAATAGAGAACCCATAGCTACATCATCAACTTGTTTATACCACTCATTTTTAAAAAGAAAATTCACATTCAACATTGCAAATTCACGTAATTTACGAAATGCAATCTCGTAAACTTTCTCATGTTCGATAACATTCTCTTTCCGCATCTTGCAGCATAAATCAATCGTTTCTAATAGTGGGACATTTCTAAATAGACTACACACATCGAATGATACTATAAATTCATTTGTACTTTTTTTATTCAGTTGTGCAATAAATGTTGAAAATTTAAACCTGTCCTAACATTCAAAATCAGTGATCATTAAAAGTTTTAATGACCCATCCAAAAACTTTGTAATTTTGTATTGAGCAGTTCCTACCATCGACAAGACCGGTCTCATTGGCATACTCACTTCACATACTTTAGGTAGTTCATAAAGTTTTGCTGGTAATGATCATTTCGGTTAAATAGACTTAGACAAGTGAACGTCATTATGACACTTATTTGATAATTCCTTCAACAGTTTTAACAAAATCAATTCATCCATCATCGGTGGTAATAATAATGTTATAATTTTAAAGTTTGAAGTGTACCACTGCAAGATGTCAACAAGAGATGCCAACAATCAATAAACAAGCTGCCCTGAGTGCGTTGTCTTTGTAAACCTAATTTACATTGCCTAGCGCTGTCTTTGTCTATAAATGCTATAAAATAAACACCAAAAGAATGTTGATCTCCGTAAAATACAGTTGTAGTATTTTTAACATTTATATAATGATACAATAACAAGTTAAGCTCATGGGTGAATTAAAAAGAAAATGAGCTTCCTGTAATGCAAACTTCAAGTTAAAAGTTGTTCAATTTGCTAAACTTCATGGAAATGCGAATGCTATGCGCGAGTTTGGTGTTGATGAAAAGTTGGTTCGTGATTGGTGCAAGATGAAGGAGACGTTGTTTGTGATGCCTAAAACGAAACGCGCTTGTTATAGAAATATTGCTTCGTTTCCCGCTTTAGAAGTTTACTGGGTGTTCTCTCAACGTCAAGATGGTTATATTGTCACTAGCAATTTAATTCATTTCGAAGCTTTAAAATTAAAGAAAATGGATAAATCCAAGAATTTACATGGTATCGGCGATTTTAAAGCATCTGCAGGCTGGTGTTAAGGATTCATGAACAGACATTCATTAACGGTCTGACAACGAACTAAAATTGCGCAGAAACTTCAAGCCGTTTTAAAAGAGAAGATCGAATCATTTCACAGATTTGTGATAAATCAGAGGAAACTATATGAATATTCTTTGTCTCAAATAAGGATGAAATGCCAATAACATTTGATTTACCACCAAATCAAACAGGCAATTCATCTGGTGCTAAAATGGGTTTGATTAAAACTACAAGACACGAGAAGGCACGATTTACTGTTGTATTGACTGTATGGGTGACGAAGTGAAGTTGAAGCCTTTTGACATCTTCAAGCGTAAGACCATACCAAAAAGTGTCAAATTTGTCCCAGACGTTATTGTGCAGGTTCATATCAAAGGTTGGATGGATGAAGCTGGCACCAAGCAGTGACTTCATCAAGTTTGGGCACACGTCAAGGTGCTCTGATGAGTTAAAAGTCGATGTTGGTTTGGGACATGTTCATGGCACATTTGACTGAACCTGTTAAACAATCAACCAGAGATCTGAGTACAGATATGGTAGTAATTCCAGGAGGTCTGACATTTGTCTTAGAGCCATTTGACGTCTGTCTTAACAAACCCTTCAAGGAACGCCTCCACAAGAAATGGGTTGAACGGATGAGTTCAGAATTGGCTTCTCTAACAAAAGAGGGAAATCTTATGAAGTCTGATATAACGGTCATCGTTGCCTGGGTTAAGGAAGCATGGGATTCGATATCTCCAGAAATGATAAAAAACCATTTCTGAAATGTGGTTAAAAGTTCTTATGAATAATGCTTTACATGTCACACGCTCAAAACAATTATTCAATTTTTAAATAAGAATTTAAAATCAGACATTCCTAATTCTCTCATACAACCTTTATTATGATCCTTAATATTGGACACCCCCTTCGGTTGACAATGTTCTTGACCTCGAGTACAGAGATGACGGGAATTCTCTCCAATTTATGTAGCATTACATCCATTACAAGTAAATTGATAAACGAGATCTGAGCACAATCCAACCGGAGTTTGAAATTTACTTACAAACATACTACTTACTTTCCACGATTTCGAAACAATTCTATTATTCAATTTACCCAGCTGTTTAGCTGTCTTTCTTTTGTAATCTTTTTATCCTTCCGAATACGGCAATACCATCGTATATTTTGGCTCACCTTATTTGTTCTTATCAATTGACGTTTTATTCGTTATTTTGCCTATTGAAAATTAAAAATATCAACATTAACCTTTTGCGACAAACAGAAACTGATCATCATATTATTTTGATACCTCTGTTGTAACAGTTTTACCAAGGCTCAAATTAAATTCCTTGAAAAGGCATTAGTTTTCTAGGGAAGCTGTTTTGGTTGTTTCTGTTTAAATAGCAGGGGGTAATTAATCTAGGAAAAAAATTACTACCAATTTCTTATAGGTAATCGATCTGGCAAATTTTGGGAAACCCTTGTCTTTTACCTTGCATGGTTGAGCAGTGCTGTTGATCAAATAGGACCCTGCATTCACCGTCTTAGAAATACCTTAGGACGGTTTGAATAATCGATCTCTATCTTCTTGGTAATTGCGGTGAATTTTTTGGGCAACACATTTTATTATTTTGAATTTATATTTAAATCTATATTTGATATTTATAAATAAATATTTGAGTATAAAAGTCGAGTTATTGTTTTAATTTAACAAACACTAATCCTTCGATTCAGATCGACTATCAATTGAATCAATAAAGATATCGACGTTTTTTGATATTCATAAATTTACGGCGCAGCCTTTTTAAGTGATTTTGATCATAATGATGACAGTTTTTATTAATTTGAATGTTTATAAATTTAAAAGAAATAATTATTGAAAAGTTTTACATACTTTGATATTATGATTTTAATGTTCAATCCCTTCTTATTTCTTTTTTGTTTCAATAAGAATTCTACCCTTTCTGTCCCAAAATGTCATTTTTATTACTTTTACAGCCACTATTTTCTGTTAGAAACCATATCTTTCAAAATGTCTTCCACAGAGACCCTATTTCTTTTAACCAATCCTTTTCCTCACGTTCTTAACTACCCAAAAAAATGAATTCTTATCGCCACACTTCTAAATATTTTGGTTGTCATCTGAATGATTTAAATAGAATTTTGAAACACTATATAAGTTATATAAGTTATATATATAAGTTATATATTTGGGTGAAAGAAGATTCAGTTATACCGAATATAGCAACCGACATGCTGAGCGAAGCATTAAAATGATGCAAGACATTGTTAATAATCGCAGAAGTGAAAAGAAATTGAATGCTCATTTTATTCTTGCCAATGAGCAATGATGACAAACTGAAATAAAAACCCACCGTTGTTGTAAAATATTATTTTATTATTATAAGAACTTTTATTTCTTTCAATTTCACCACAGATTATTTTTTCCATTGAATTTATTAAAGAGAGTTTGAAGACTATAAATCAGTAATATATCGATGTTTGTTGATACTCACAAACATCGATATATTACTGATTTATAGTCTTCAAACTCTCTGTTTAATAAATAAAATATTATTTGTTATTATTATTCAGTGTATCACTGTTACAAGTACTACGCATACTTTCTTAATATCATATTATTTCTTTATGTTTTGTTTGGTGTGGAAAATATTTGTACGAAAACATTGTCATTATCCGATATTTACCAATAACAAAATAAAATTCATCTGCTAATGCTATGTAAACATGAGGTGGCAAGATGCCATAACAATAACTAATACATGTAAATATATAATAAACGATCTTATTTAACTCATACATATGATTTAAAAATATTTATTTCTCCACGGTCAAGTGATACCATTAGTGTGCATTTAGACCGAAAAACAAAAATGGATAAACAATAATATTAAAAATTATGTGACTAAAATGAGTTCCCGGATAAAGAATAATGGGTTATAACTTGTTTAAATGGTCATTTGTTAAATTTAGAGATCTAACTTCTGGCCAATCTTCCTGAACTGCCTGACGGTATTCCTAGCATTTTTAGTTTTCATATTATTGAAAACAATGAACAAATTTCAATTCATAAAAAGTCTATATTCCTCTATCAAGGTGCAAATCATTGTTGGGAATATTTTAATGATACTTTCATCCTTAATTGGAGGAATCGTAGAAAATTTTCGATTGTTGATATATTGGAATTGGAATCTAGATGCTAAAATTCCGTCCAAAGATTCTTTTAATCAAACAATCGGTAAACTATTTTATTGTAATTTGTTTTTTTAATTTTATATTTGTTTTGAACAGTTTATCACAAAGGGGTTATTAGTTTTAGCATCTTTGTACAATTCGAACCACTTATTTTGACCAAACAATAATAATAATAATAATAATAATAATAATAATAATAATAATAATAATAATAATAATAATAATAATAATAATAATAATAATAATAATAATAATAATAATAATAACAATAATAATAATAATAATAATAATAATAATAATAATAATAATAATAATAATAATAATAATAATAATAATAATAATATATTACTCATAAATCGTGTTATTTTTGAAAATTAAGTTAAATAAAGAATATTTTAATAGGATTTTACAATTTGTCAAATCCAGAATCATTAATGCTATGGAAATTTGAAAAGATTATTATGATTTTGGAAGATTTTTAAGCATTTTCGAAAGTACAGTCAGACCTTCTCTTCAGAAATACAAAATAATATAGTGAAATAGTAAATTATAGTGTAAATATATCAAACTTACTTAAATTCGAAATAACTTCAAAATTTAATGCATAAACTCATGTAAATGCTGAATAAAATAATTAAAAACAAATTATCATTAAAATGTATAGTATAAAAGTAATATATATGAGCTTGAATAATGAAATAAAATTTCAAGCCTTAAAATTTACAATCTTACTTGAGAGCCGTTTCTAAAATGGCTTGTATTACAATATTAACTAAATTTTCACAAAATTTCTGTAACAACTATAATTGATGTACACATCAACCTGTATTGATACAACCTTCAATATCTGTAAATCTAAAGAAATTTTATATTCTAAATTATGTTATAATTAAATCTTACGATGTATTTTCTTCTTTTTCTCTAAAGTTCAAGGTAGAGCAGTCGGAATCTGATTCAAAAGTTTTTTTGTGCATAACTTTTTAAATAATTTGAAAATATTGATATGTTGATTATATGTTAATCAATGTTAATTTCGCTAAAAAAACACTATTAATTTTGTATGTATTTTTCATTATGTGCGCTGTGTTTGTATGCTTAATTATTTTCTCTCACTTTTTAGATTCCTATAATAAATGTTAACTTTCGCAGTATTAAATTTTTACACACAGGTAAGTTTGTGTGTTCCTATAATATATATTTATTGATTTTTTTTAGATTATAGACAATGTTAACTTTCGCAGTTAGGTGTATTAAAAAGTGATAGAAAAAATTAAATACTATACACTAACCCAAACACATACTAAAAAGGCATGCAACCTTATAATATTCATTTAGGAGGCGATGAGATATTCTCCTATAATAACTTTATTTTAGACAATTTTTAGAAAAGAAGATTTCAAAAAATTGTGTTTCATTTAGAGATCTTTAAAATCTAGCTTGTCTTTGCTAGTTAATGAGAGTATTGTTCTCTATCAGATTGCTCTCTACCAGATTCATATAAATTTCGATCAGACCATCTAATATAGTGGTTCCAAGCCTGTATGTCGTGACTCCTGCAGTTATCACAAGAAACCTGAAAATTATTTTTTTTAAATAAGAAATCGCGTATTTTGTAGAATTTTACAATTTCTAATTTCCAAATTTATTTTTAAAAATATATAACAAATTGATATATTTTGTTTGTATGCTTATAAATAATCTGATATAATAGATATCAAATACGTAATAGTTTGCTGCAAAATGCAGTGAAAAAGAAGGAACAGGATTAATTTTTTGTATTTTTGTATTTTTGAAATTTAGTTAGTACCAAATAATTTATGATTTGATCCTTAATGACATATTTATACAATTTGAACCTAAGGTTTCGTTAAAATAATTATTACTTTACAGGAAACGTGACGTATAAGGCTGCAGATCTTACTGTTTTTGTAATGGTTCCGCAAATTGTCCTGGATGGAATAAGTGAAGTTATAATAATTACCTCTTGTAAGGGATATTTTAGACATGATTGCACTTTATTTGTTGTTGTAAATTTTATTAAGTTTCTCTATTTATTTCAGGTTTGGAGTTTATGTACAAACAGTCGGAAACATCTGTAAAATATTTATCTATTGCTTTATTTTTAGCCGCAATTGGGTCTGGCGGCTTGTCAGATTTGTTTTTTATAATACTTACAAGTGTTAACAAATCTTTTGAAAATGATTTGAACAATTGTCACCTTGATCATATTTATTTTATTCTCGCAGGGGTAGCACTTTTGTCTTGGATTATTAGCATGATCCTTATCAATCGGTATCCCTACAGGTTTAGAATTATTCCACCAAAAAATTATAATACCTTCGTTAACGACGGGAATTAATTATTAACAATTAATGAAGAGACAAATGTTTCTAATAAAATATAATATTTTTTCATGTGTCACTATTCTGAAATATTTCTAGAATTCCTTTTCTGTTTAAAACCCTTATTAAAATGTTTCTGAAGATTATTGATATCATATATTTCCAAAATTGAGGTTGTTGATCTTACACAATTTTGACACCAAAAATGTAAATAAATATGAATATCAGTTAAAAATACATAAAAAAACTTATTTAATATTTGTGTACCCCAGCATCATATTTTTTTGAAAATTTCTGTTAAATATAGAACTTACCGCATTCGCTTTTTAGTTATTTCAAGTGTGATCATTTTGAAACAATTTCATCACAAGAAAAAGAATCATATTCACATTTATTGTAAAGAATCCGCTCCGTTACAAACCATAAACTACCCATCGCTGTGGCTGGTACAAGTTGTAGGTGTTCGCTTTTTACTCGTAAACAAGATCGCAAAGGTCGAAAATTATGTAATAAATGTTCAGCAATTTGTGTGTACAGTCCACTAGCATTATAATATGTAAAGATTGTGATAAGTAATGTGTTACTCTATGTAAAAATATAAGTAATGTCCATTTCATTTTGTAAACATTTGTTTTTGTAATATATTTGTATTCATAGAATATATTTATATTTTTATACGTTAAAATTATTTTAAAACCTTTAAACTTCCAATAACACAGTGGTCTTTCGTGTAAGAATTTGAGGCGGCCTTAGAAGGGTTAACAGAAACATAATTTTAAATATCAAAATTTACAATATTTTGGGTTACAAATATAAAAATATATACAAGATGCTTGATCAGCGAATCGCTGTTGTAAAAGTCTGCAAGAGATTGTCGGCCTCTAATTCAAATGCAACGACCTACATTAGTGTTCCTAGTTTATCGAGAAATAAAAAAATGCTTTTAAATTTAATAAAATATTTTTTTAAATCATCAAAAAGTAATTTATAAAAAAATGACAACCAATCAAAGACCAAATATCAATTTTATTGCACTTTTCAGAAAGGTGGCTCGTACTCAAAAATTTTGTAAAAGCAATAAAAAAAATTCAAAAAAAAAATTTATTTTGATGAAAACTCAATTCTTCTTGTTTTTCTACAAAATTCTTTAATTACTTTAATTACTTTAATTCATAAAAATTATCTTTAGTGTCCAAAAGTTAGAATTTATCATAATTGAAGTGCAAGCAATGCCACTGACTTTTCATATAAATACATAATATGATGGTATTAAATATTATATGTACCGTATTTTCCGGATTAAAAGTCCCTACTTTTTACAAAAAAAATTATAAATTTTGAACTTATAGACCGGTGCGAATTATATATGGATTTTAC
Organism: Schmidtea polychroa; assembly: GCA_959609185.1. NCBI lineage: Eukaryota > Metazoa > Platyhelminthes > Tricladida > Dugesiidae > Schmidtea > Schmidtea polychroa. The sequence goes on along the minus strand of CAUHTR010001433.1, from coordinate 36,151 downwards.
AATTTTTCCCCCTTTTTAGTGTAGGTGCGACTTATAGCCCGGAAAACACGGTACATTCATCCCTCATTTTACACATAATTACACATACATATCTTCATACTAGTAACTAGTCCAATAATTAGATTGTATTTTCTATACTTTTTTAAGCCTGCTTTTTTCTGTTCATAAAATTCTCTCATTGGTTTTATTTAGCCTCTCTTTTTCATATTTTGTTTTATTGAATTCACTTTTCCCAATTCTGTTGAAAGAAAATTTATCAACAGCTATCATTTTTTTATATTAATTCACACAGTTGATTGCGTTAATAACTTACTTTTTGTTTGATTATCACCAAGTTCGCATCTATGTTGTTTTCTATTTCTCAAACTGTTTGTTTTGTAACTCATTTCACCTTGAGCATCATTTTATTCCATTTTAGAGCTGTCCACATCCTAAAGGTGGGTACGAAGTCAAATAATTCCAGATCCTTTGATGGATAGGTTTGCTAAAGAGATTACAGTTAATTAATTCTTTGTTTTTGTTATTCTTTTGAAAATATTTCAAAAGATCTTGATAAGTTTATATCTGGGTTCTTTACAATAAAAAATGTATAAAGTAGCGACATGTTGATGCAATTATAAATCCGATAAAGAGGTGAAGCGGTGCCGTGTTCCACAAATTGTTAAAATTCCAGAGTTTTGAGTACATTTTCTTTTTATTTTGTGCAGTTGGTAATAAGGCTGCGATAATGTTATTAAAACAAAATTTAATTTTTTGTTATTTTTAATAATGTATTTTTAATTTTAAAACTTGAATAAATTAAGAAAAATTGTATTACGTTTTTCAGCACTACAGAACGAATTAAAATGAAACTAAACCTTATTAATATTCAAGATAACTATGGATCTTTCAATTATTTGTTTAAATTATAATTCAAATATTGGGTATTTTCGAATTCCTGGGTCAAAAATGAAGGTAGAATAATTTTCCCTTTTCTTTATACGGACTCTGTCAAAGACCTTGGATAAACACTAAATTTAAAGTTTGCGATACATAAAATTAATTTTTGATTTTTAACATTAAAACTGCCAAGAGGCGTCATTTTGACGCTTGCTATTAATTCCATAAATTTCACTGATACGACGCTACAAAACCTCTCGAAATAAAACCAGAATCAATTCAGCTTAGAATATCAAATGTAATAAGTACAGTTAACAATTTACCAACCCTTTACAATATATATTTTTTTAAATTCTGAATGCTAAAATTTTAAAAAATATATATATTTATTTAATTATAATTTTTAAAAATAATTAAATGTTTTTATTAAATAAAAAAACTTTGCAATATGATGATGGAATATTATATTGTCATTATAAGTAGAAATTCTCCACCAAAAGTATTTTAACACGAAACTTTGTAGAACTATAGCTGATCGTTTTTTAGAACCGTGAATCTCAATATGAAATACTTTTTTATGTTCAGATTTGATAGGGGAAAGTGATTCATGATAGAAATAAATTCATTTACTTTAAAAAATAAATCGAAAACCGGCTAAATAGTTTTATTAATCAAAACAATTTTTGTAATTAATTACCCTTATTGTGATGCCAACACAACTTGAGCAAATGATGTTTCTTTTGTTGTGGTGAATACTAATATTGCATTATTTTCGATTTATGGAGACAGATGTGAAAGGGAATATTGAACAATACACTGACCGTTCATGTAATTTATGAGGCAAATAATTCTTCAAAACAATTTGATAAATAATCCAAGATTTCGAACTATATGTATTGTAAGGAGTTAGTAAATCTCTATATAAAATTATTATGGTTAAATGGTAGAAGTGAAATCAGTTAGTATAAATAATTATTTCTGTTAAATTTTTATATTTAAATTCTATATTAAATTATATCATATTATATTAAATTATATTAAATTAAATCAATTAAATGTATGGCCAGTAATTACATTAATATTAATAATTATCACGCCTCGGTGTTTAAATACGCTAGTAAACGGCACAATTTTGAAGTTGTTATAAAAATAAATGCTTGAAGAAGATTTGAATTTAATTGCGTCTAACATGTATATGCATGCATGGGCTAATTGTCGCGAAACGTCTTTGTAAAATAATAGTTTGACCATAACAATATTGGCACAGCTGTTGAGCTTTTTATATAGGTCGATAAAATACCGCCTTCCCCGTAAAATATTGTTTTGAATTTTATTAAATTGTGCTTTTTACAATTTTGCGCACAGTTTTCAGTGACCTCAGATCTCATTTAACAGCAATCCAGATAACTCGGCATAGGGGAAGACTCAATTGCAACAGTTAGTTTCAAAAGTTCACAAATATCAATGCGTTGCGTCATAAGTAGTGTTAATAGTACCCACTCCAACGCAACCACCCCACTTTTATACCTCTATTTCACATATTTCCTCCATTTAGGCACTATATTTTGACGTTTTGTTCATTCTACACACTCTCACACTTTTATGCCTCTATTTCTCATACTTTCATACTTTCAAGCACTATATTTTAACATTTATTCATTCTAAAAAATCTAAAAGAATAAGAATTTAACGCTATAAGAATTTAACGCTATAAGAATTTAACGCTATAAAAACAAAACAAGAAGAAAAAAGCTAGGAAACGATGAAATTATAGTGCAATATATGGGGAAAAGGTATGTTGGAGTGGGTACTATTAACACTACTATAGATGCCTTGATGCAGACATGTCCTGTTGCTATGGTTACCTGTTGCCATGGTTACGCCACTATATTTGGGAAAAATAAAAAATAAATAGAATGAAAAAAATAAAAACCGGGTATCCAACCAAAAAAAATTTTTTAAAAAATGAATCACTGTGAAGTTTGTAATAAAACTTTTAAAACTAAAAGCGCATTAACTTCTCACAAGAAGTCAAAAGACCATTTAATAAGAGCAGACATGTTAGATGACACCAATTCCAAAACCTGTTCTAAATGTAAGGTTAGATATTTATTTTCTGGATACAAGAAACATTTTAAAAACTGTATTGGAGTTCCTAAAATTAGAGAAATATTTGAATGCCCCACATGTGGAAAAAAGATGAAGATAAAATCTTTTTACTTAAGACATGTAGAAGAATGTTGTCCCAAGGTAGACACTGATTCAAATTCAATGACTGAAAAAGCTGAAAAATTAGAGTTTAATTGGGATGGTTTTTAATTACATCGATGTAATTGCAGAAGTAAAAAACGGACCCGCATCAATCACACAATATGTAAGAGGAAATAAAGTAAGAATATTATCATCAATGGATAATGCTATAGAAAAATTTGGTAGATCAAGATTTAATGTTATTAAAATGAAAAAATCAGTAATTGCAAGATATTGGAGAGGAGAGGATTCAAACACTCAACCTCTAGATGTAAGAATTGAAACCTCTTATAAACATTTATTTTCTACAAAAGGAGGAAATAAAATTATTAATGATACAGCTAAAGAATTGGAAAAAGCAATGGAAGAGGTGGAACAAGAACTGGGAGAATCTAATTTAGTATTCCACTCTTTTCTATCTATGGAAATTGAATATTGGAGAGCAGCACCACCAAATCCTAAATCTTATATTCGTACACCATTCGAGTCCAACTATGTTGTAAATGTAAAGAATGTTGATAAGAAATGTTTTCAATGGTCAATCCTAGCACATTTACACCCTCAAGCAAGGGATCCAGATAGAGTTTCAAAATATAAAGAATATGAAAATGAATTAATTTATCCAAAAGATTTTAAACATCCAATGAAAATTGAAGATATTTCAGAATTTGAAAAATTAAACAATCTTAAAATTAATGTTTATCAATTCATTCCAACTAAAACAAAAACTAGAAAAAATAAAAACTATAAACAGATTATTCCTATTTATATCTCCAACATGACCCTGCTTGCCCCTTCCTCCAACATGCCTTGTGCCCTAACCACAGAAGATGAAAATAGAGAAATAAATCTTTTAATATTACAAGAAGATATGCCAGAAGAAGATTTTGATGAAGAAGGGGAAATGGCTGAATATGGAGAAGATGTTCAAACCATTCATCCGAGGAAAGGGTCACGAGGGAGAGAAGGAGAGGGAGACGAAGCAGGGATAGAGAAAAAACTTCATTATATTCTAATAAAAAATTTTCAAAAATTTATGAGTGGAAATACTTTCAATCGTGGAGGGACATGTTGTAAAAGATGTCTATATCATTCAAGTTCAAAACTTGCTGCTATTAAACATGAGAGACTCTGTTGTATGAATCAACCTGCTTTAATAAAAATGCCATTGAAGAAAAATGCTAATATGAGATTTAAAAATTATTCCAAATTATTAGAAACATTAGGAGTAGTTTATTGCGATTTTGAAGCTATAAACATAAAACAAAGGCGTGTAATGACAAACACTGTAAAATTAACAAAACAATTAGCTTCTGCATATAAATTATTTTTTTAAAAGTAATTATCCTGAACTCATAGAATCTAGAGAATATGTATTTAGAGGAAATTCAGAAGAAGAAACTCTAGATCATTTTGTTAAAGATATAAATAATCTAGAACATGAACTGTTTAATATATTAAAAACAAACTTTCCTATGAATTTTTCTGAAGAACAAGAGCAAGAGTTTCGAAATGCAACACACTGTTGGATGTGTAAACAACAGTTTGAGGATTCAATTACTGAGGATTCAATTACTGAGGATTCAATTACTGAAGAATTGAATACTCCTGAGGATGTAGAGTCTTTAAGATCTCTGAATGAGAATTCAATTACAGAAGAGTCTTTAGATACAGATGAAGAAGAAACACGATTACTTAATGAACATTTAGCTAATCAAGAATTGAATACTCACGAGGATAAAGTTCCTGATCATGACCATTTTAAAAGAGAAAATAATTATAGAGGAGCAGCTCATAAAAAATGTAATGTAAATTGTAGAAAACCTAAATTTATTCCTGTCATATTCCATAATCTTTTTGGTTATGATATCCATCTGTTTATAAAACATTTAGCAGCAAATGCTAAAAACTCTTTCAAAGTTATCGGCTTAACAAAGGAAAAATATAAATGTGTTCAATATGGTTGCTTCAAATTTTTGGACTCGTTAAACTTTCTTGGCATGTCTCTAGATGGGATAGCTAAAAACATGAATTCTGAGGATTTTAAATATACAAAAGAATATCTAAAGAAAAATAATATTCCATTAGAGGAGTATCCAACATGCTTAGCAAAAGGTGTCTATCCATATGATTACATAGATTCATTTGAGAAATATAATGAATCAAGTCTTCCCAGTCAAGAAGATTTCTTTTCAATCTTAACCCAATCGGGAATATCGGATCAAGAATATCAGAGAGCAAATAAAATGTGGCTCTTGTTCAACTGTAAAAACCTAGGAGAATACACAGATGTATATTTATCCTTGGATGTTTATATCCTAGCAGATTGTTTCGAGACATTTTCAAAAGCTTTTGAATTAAAACCTTATAATTATATAACTGCCCCCTCTCTAGCTTGGGATATATTATTATATACTATATGGACTGATGGCACGGGGGAGAGGGATATGGAAGAAAGGAAAATTATTGAATTATTAACAGATCTTGACATGTTTAATTTATATAAACACAATATCCGAGGAGGTATTTCTACAGTTCAAGGAAATAGAGAAATAAATGCAAATAATTTTACAATCTTTTTCCCTAAATTCTTTAAAGATTCTAATGCCTTATACATGGAGATAACTAATCCAGATGATCTCAAGGAAATAATGGAAGGTATTTCTAATCCTTCTGAAATAATGTATATAGATGCAACAGCTTTATACGCAGGAGTAATGACTCAATACCTTCCAATTGGTAAGTTCACCTGGGTGACTAATGAAGTAATACAAGAAATCCTAAAAACACCAAAGGACTCAGACTATGGATATATTATAGAATGTGATCTTGAATATCCCGATGAAATAAAATCAAGAACTAGGTACTTTCCATTTGCTCCTGTAAGAAGAAAGATCTCCATCGATGAACTTTCAGATTGGCAGATCGCCCAAGATAGAAATCCATGTGTAAAACTTTTATGTGATCAAACTGATAAAACTTATTATCTTTGTCATTATCGCTTACTCCAGTTTTATCTATCACATGGAATGGTTTTAAAAAAGGTACACAATATTATTAAATTCAGACAAGCTCCTTTTATGAAAAAATTCATCGAGGGAAACATCACAAAGAGAAATGCAGCAAAGAGAGCTGGAAATGCTTTTCTCGATATGATTTATAAACTTTTAAAACAATGCAGTCTTTGGAAGACCATGGAGAATATTGATAAATATACCCGAGTAGAACTTTTAACAAATACACCCGAGGATCTTAATAAATATAATAGAATAATCGGAAAACCAACATTCAAAAATGCAGAAATATTTTCTAGCAGTCTTGTAGCCATTGAGATTAAAAACTCTGTAAAAACTTATAACAAACCAATCTTTATCGGCTTTTCAATTTTAGAACTCTCTAAGCTACAAATGTATGAGACTTATTATGATGTCCTAGTACCTCATTTTGGAGATCGAATATCAATGCATGCTATGGATACCGATAGTATGTTTTTAAAAATTCATAGTGAAAATTTAAAAAAGGAAATCTCTGAAAGCCAAGTGCTTTCAAAATTAATAAACAACTCTGGAGAATTATTTACTTTTAAAGATGAAAAGCCAAATACTCCAATAACTGAAGGAGTGTTTATTAGACCTAAACAATATTCCCTTGAAATGAAAGACAAACCAAAGATGGAAGAGCATACAATAAAAATTATAATAGAGGGCACAGGGGAGGAGATTGATCACACATTTGAATATCCTGTACTCCCAAAGCAATTACTGAAAACTTATAAAGAAAATAAAAGTAAAGGAATTCAAAAATCAGTATCAAAAACCTTCACCCATCAAGAATATAAAGACTCATTAAATATAAATTATAAAAATAAAATTGCAAAAACACATCACCTTAAATCAGAGAAACATAACATGTATCTTGAAGAGTGTAACAAGATTGCTATAACAAACTATGATGACAAAAGATTTATACTTTCAGACTTGAAGACAACTATTCCGATTGGAAATGATTTAATCCCTATAATAAAAAATCTTGATAAAATAAATAAAGTTTATGGTTTAGAGATTACAGATGTTCAACTTGCTAAAGTAGAAATTCAATATCCCATTAACCCTCTCCCTCCACCCTTCCCTCCTATATTAATCCAAAAACCATTATTTAATCAAGTACAAAATATAAAACCTATAGAACTTAAATATTTTAATACTGATCCAGAATATATCCAAGGACTAACACCAGAAGATTTTAAATCTCATAGATTAATGTTAAAAGATATTATTACTGTAGAAACTCCTATAAATCAATTACGACTGATAGACTGCTTTTGACTGAAATAATCCTTTTATAAATGTCAATCAATTTAAGATATTCATTAGCAGAGAAAATAATTCAAAATATTAATAATCTACATGATGTACAGGATGAAATAATTCAAGATAATAACTTTAAAACAAATTTTTATATAATCACCATATTAATTCTTTTATCTATTCTTATATTTCAAGGAATGGATTATATAAAAAAGGTTTATTTAAGTTAAAATTATTTTATATTTTTCAGGGTCTGATGATTTTGGCATAAAGACTAAATCAGCAGACCATGTTTGATCTTTTTCATGTACTTGAACTTTTAAATATTTTTTATTTTTTCTAAATTCATGGTGTAATTCGTTGGCATATTTTATTTCTGATTCTGTTGGTTGTAAGTTATTCTCAAAGAGTTGATTCTCAAGGGATCTTTCAGGGGGGTGATTCTCAATAATCTTTTTATTAGCAACATCTTTTGCTTTCCTTGGTAGACCCGCACCTAAGAAGATCTTACCTTTCATTGCTAATTTAACTAGAGCTCTTTGAATCTTTTCCTTGCTTGATGGATTTTGTATATTATTTAAATCATGTATTAAATTCACATCTGCAACATGTCTATCTCTAAGATCTTCTGAATTGTAAGCAATGTCATGTTTTAAAGCTGCTTGATCAATTCTATTCACTGGTTCTTCTCCCTGTTTAGGATTATTATTTTCATCTAATCTAATATCTAATCTTGTTCCTGGTCCAGTATAATTGTGACGGAATAAATGTCTTTCACCTGGATATTTTTCAGTAGTAAAAGGTTTGAGAATACTGGATGTTGTTTTTGAAGATTGTAGGTCGCCTCCTTTGGTAGTCCTTTCGGTATGTTTTTTTAGTTTTGAGATGACTTGCTTTGTGATGTCTTGTAACTTGACAATTACAACTTTCACATGTCCAATATTTGCTTGTCTTCTCTCTCATTTTAAAAAGGATTATATCAAGAATCTCCCCTAACATTTTCAATTATTGAAATCTTTCCACCATATAATTTCATTTCTATTTTCTTTTCTTCTAATATTAATGTATATACTTTAGCTTTAAAATAAGAATCCTTTGTTATATGAAGTGTAACATCAACATTATTTATGGCTAGGCGATCATCTTGGTCTGAAACATTTATACAAAATATAGAATATAAATTTTTGAAATCTTCTAAACTTAATTGCGGCTCAACTTTGAAGTCGTGGCATGTTTCAATATAATTCAGGTATGGGAATATGTTTTCATTATTTTCAATATTAAATTCCATTCTATTTATTGGATAATAAGAACTATTTAATTGGACCTGAATGGTTTTTAAATTATAATCTCCAATATTTTGAACAAACAAGTTGTCATTATTTTGGAAAGATGGATCTCCATTTTTGAATCCAATCAAGATATATCTTGGTCGGTATGCTAGATTTGCTACTTTTATAGAATATGTTGTTCCTTCTGTCATGCTGAATTCACTACAAATTCTATTTAAATAATTTACATGTATAGATTTGTTGGAATTTAATCTTTCAAGGAGTTTAATCTCAGAATGTGGATTTAATGTCCATTCAGGTATATGGAGTTCAAGTGTTGATAATTTTAATTTAGCTTTTGAATCCTTATCTCCATAGAATAATCTTTTATCACCTTCTACTCTATTACAGATGAGTTCTATAAAAACATTATGGAGCACCCGGTTATAGTTTTGAAGGAATCCGAATAAATGTTTTAATTCGAAATAACCTTCAAATTTTTTCAACTTGTAGAGTTCAGCTCTTTTATAGTATCCATAATTTATATCTAAACCATCTTTATCTAGGTCACCTTTATTAACATCAGGAATCCAACCTGTTAATTCACCATATTCATTTTTATAATCTGAACTAGTTAGTATAAAATTTAACATTGTAGAATATATTCCTGGATGTAAGACTGTTTCAATTTCAGACGATCCTAGTTTTAGTCTCATGCTTGAAAATAAATTTGGAAAGAAATTATTTTCTAAGGTTATCTCTTTATCGATTTCTAATTCTATTTTGTAATATAATTTGGCATTACAAATATCTATAGGGTTTGATGTTTGCAAGCTTTGAAAAACTATATCCCCCCTACGATTTAAGTTTGCTATAGATCCTGAAGTTGGAGAGATTTTTAAAATATCGATTTTTTTTATTTCATGAGTAAATTCTTTATTATAATCAAGATTTAATTTATTTTTTTCTTGAATTTTAAGATTTATATTATTCATTTTTTTATTGATAAATTTCATTCTTTTTATTTTTTCCCAAATATAGTGTCGTAACCATGGCAGCGGGTAACCATAGCAACAGGACATGTCTGCATCAAGGCATCTATAGTAGTGTTAATAGTACCCACTCCAACATACCTTTTCCCCATATATTGCACTATAATTTCATCGTTTCCTAGCTTTTTTCTTCTTGTTTTGTTTTTATAGCGTTAAATTCTTATAGCGTTAAATTCTTATAGCGTTAAATTCTTATTCTTTTAGATTTTTTAGAATGAATAAATGTTAAAATATAGTGCTTGAAAGTATGAAAGTATGAGAAATAGAGGCATAAAAGTGTGTGAGTGTGTAGAATGAACAAAACGTCAAAATATAGTGCCTAAATGGAGGAAATATGTGAAATAGAGGTATAAAAGTGGGGTGGTTGCGTTGGAGTGGGTACTATTAACACTACTGTCATACGTGCGTTTTATGTTTTTGAACACACTGATTCAAACTCATGCAATAAGATTCACGTGAAGGACTTAAGATTTTGAAAAAAAGGGCGCCCGGGAAAAACCTAGTATAGTTATAAACATAGAAAATATATTACGAATTTCTTTTTTAAAGATGAGTGAAATCTTTAATATTTAGTAAATTTTTTTAATGTTTAAATTTTATTGTTCAAAGATGTATAATATAATAAGCTAAAATTAAAAAAAATAAAAAATTCTTTATGTTTTGTAATTGAACTTATTAAATGTTAATGTAAAAAATTTAGTTAGTTTTGTTTTAATATTATGAATTAATCTAATAGCATTGGTTAAAAAACTTTGAATTTTAATAAGAAATTAATATATTTTGATTTATTTAATATTTGAATTAAAGTTAGATTATATTTTTATTTTTTTAATTGAATGAATTAAATTTATTTCTTGCATAATTCGTAATAGCAGTTGAAAATGTTTCAAATGAAATCATCTTTATATATAATTATTATATACATTCTGATGTATATACCATATGAGTATATACAAATCATTTCAGCTTCAGGAATTAAACAAGAATTATAATTTCTAATAATTTTTCTAATAATTAAAATTTTCACAGTGATTCTCTCAGGAATTCTGGCAAGTAAAATATAATTATATATATTTTTTGCTGTCGGTAATGAATTGTTTTTCATGAAGCTTTCGTGATCCCATCGAAGATTTTGTTTGCATTCTCCATCGTTGTCCTTTCCATCAGCCTCGTAATCTTTGAGATTGGGCATTTCATAAAGGAATCTAACCACAGTGCAATTAACTGGACGAATTTGGTGTTGAATTCGATTTTTATAGGAGTTTTTAGGCTGATTTGCCAGATTTTGATTTACCATCAAGTTTGGATTAGATTTCCCTTGAATTTGCGAAAAGTTCTCTGATAAAAATTCTTTTCTAGAAAAACCCTAAAGGAAATTTTGAAAATACGGATCTCAAGTCAGGCAGTGTGAAACGTGAAATTTGCATCTGGATTAGCATGGCAAATCTCAGTGATATGATTGTAAATTTTCTGCTGCCAGGAAATCATGACAATGTACAAAAAATTGCAATAATATGCATTGCTTTTGTTACAGTTGGAATCACTTTGATTATTATAGGTTAATATTATTATTATTATTATTATTATTATTATTATTATTATTATTATTATTATTATTATTATTATTATTATTATTATTATTATTATTATTATTATTATTATTATTATTATTATTATTATTATTATTATTATTATTATTATTAATATTATTATTATTATTATTATTATTATTATTATTATTATTATTATTAATTATTATTATTATTATTATTATTATTATTATTATTATTATTATTATTATTAATATTATTATTATTATTATTATTATTATTATTATTATTATTATTATTATTATTATTATTATTATTATTTATTATTATTATTATTTTACAGATTAACTACAAACTTCTTTACAAAAAATTCAAACAATGACACTTTGATTATTATAGGTTAATATTATTATTATTATTATTATTATTATTATTATTATTATTATTATTATTATTATTATTATTATTATTATTATTAATTATTATTATTATTAATTATTATTAATTATTATTATTATTATTATTATTATTATTATTATTATTATTATTATTATTATTATTATTATTATTATTATTATTATTATTATTATTATTATTATTATTATTATTATTATTATTATTATTATTATTATTATTATTTATTATTATTATTATTTTACAGATTAACTACAAACTTCTTTACAAAAATTCAAACAATGACACTTTGATTATTATAGGTTAATATTATTATTATTATTATTATTATTATTATTATTATTATTATTATTATTATTATTATTATTATTATTATTATTATTAATTATTATTATTATTAATTATTATTAATTATTATTATTATTATTATTATTATTATTATTATTATTATTATTATTATTATTATTATTATTATTAATATTATTATTATTATTATTATTATTATTATTATTATTATTATTATTATTATTATTATTATTATTATTTATTATTATTATTATTATTATTATTATTATTATTATTATTATTATTATTATTATTATTATTATTTATTATTATTATTATTTTACAGATTAACTACAAACTTCTTTACAAAAAATTCAAACAATGACAAACACTAAGGACCATACAATCCATCGGTTTCTACACAAGATATTTAGATGATATCTTTCTAACGACCAAAAGCAGAAAAGAAGCGGAGGAAATATTTAATACATTCAATGCGGCTCACCTAGATATTATGTTTGAAATCGAATATCCGGAAGAAGATCGATCCCTTAATCTACTGGATTTAAAAATTCAAATGAAAGCAAATACTCCAACATACGGGTTCTACATAAAACTAGCTTGCAAAGAAATATTAAGCTCCAAAGATCAGCGCTTCCATACCTACAGAAAGTACATGTCATAAAAAACGAAAAACAAACGATAGCCAATCGATATACTGAAGAAAATGAGAACTTTGAACAGCAATTAAATTTCAATGAAATCCTACACAGAAACGGATATCAAGGTACGGACATTGAAAGAATGAATTCTACCCAGAAAGATATAGGGAGATGTCACAAAAACAGAGGAAATATTTATATCTGAATATCCCATTCATCAGTGACATACTCATCTTCAAGATCCTAAAAGAACTGAAAAACACTGGCCTTTCAATCGGTATAGCACAAAAATCATACATTGAGAAAACTTCTGGCAATCAACACAAAAAATGAAAACAATTGCACAACGTAAAATTGTAAGACACCGAAAAATATATGCTTTCTATAAAACATTGTCTTTTGCATCATGTGCAATGTATGCAATGAAATATACATTGGAAGTACACATTGGAAGACCTTGCACCAAAAATTTTAAGAACATCTAGATCCTGGTGGAAAATCCTTCGTATATAGACATCTCCAACAATGTCAACAGATGACGGAAAGAAAAAATATTTCAATCGAAATTATTAGCCAATTGAAACATCCAAAAGAAAAATGTCAGATTTAAAGAAGCGATTCTCATCATAAACAGACGGCCAACAATCAATCACTAAAGAAGAGATCAATGAAATCATCAGTTTGAATAGTTGATATTGATTTTGAGAATACCTTTAAAAAATTTTAAAAATGATAGTTTAAAAATTATATAGAAAAAATAGATCAAATTTTAAGGAGATGTACTTTTAGAGATGATTAGGAATATTTAAATTCTTCAAAAAAATATTATTCTCAACCAACGAGAAGTAAATAATAGTAAATAAAAAAGAAAATCAACAAGCATTTGAAAATAGAATAAACTTAATTCAAGGAAATCGAAAAGGAATATTTTATAGTTGAAAATTATTTTATTGAATATGTACATCGCAACAAGGCTTAAATTATCATTTAATTGTTTAACATTATTATTATTATTATTATTATTATTATTATTATTATTACTATTATTGTTATTATTATTATTATTATTATTATTATTATTATTATTATTATTATTATTATTATTATTATTATTTATTTTTTATTATTATTTTTATTCAAAACATAAGTTTTCACAGCATTTTGCAAATTAATTTTATCAATGATCATATCCACAACGCTTCACAGCTCATTGAACAAAATATTATCTGATAACATTTTAAAATCAGAAATACTCAAATATTTTTAAAAATTTAATTTAAAAATAAAATTTTAGTTTAAAATTATCATTTATGTTTGAATTTGTATTTTCTATTTTTATGATATTTTTTTAACATTAATATTCTGGTTATCATCATAATTTCTTTTCCTATATTGTGATAAGGTTCTCGTTTTTCACATTTTTCACAAGTTTCACAATCTCTTCTAGATGATAACTCTACATTGTTATTTAATTTGGATTATTCAACACCCAATAAATCATTTATCATAAATGTAAATGATAATTATAATGATAGTTTGATATCCAAGAAAAGAAGCAATTTTCATTGAACAGTTTTAAGTTTTATTAACTGAATAAAAGGTAAATTTGGTAAAGAATAAAAAATGTTTAAATAGTCAATCTGATTATTATCAAAATACAATTTGAAATTTAAATTATTACAATCGCTTTTAGATAAACATATACAATCATTAATATCATCATATAAACTATTTCAAATACTACTTAATTAATTAAATAATAATATAATAATAATAATAATAATAATAATAATAATAATAATAATAATAATAATAATAATAATAATAATAATAATAATAATAATAATAATAATAATAATAATAATAATAACAATAATAAAAATAAATAATAATAATAATAATTATAATAAAATTAATATTAATAATAATAATAATAATAATAATAATAATAATAATAATAATAATAATAATAATAATAATAATAATAATAATAATAATAATAATAATAATAACAATAATAAAAATAAATAATAATAATAATAATAATAATAATAATAATAATAATAATAATAATAATAATAATAATAATAATAATAATAATAATAATACATTCATTTTAATTATTATTTAGGAAAATATTTTAATTTTTACGAATTTGATTCTGAGATGGGTGATATTTTCAAATTAATTCGTGATTTAAAAAAGTAATTATGTTATTAATTATATTATTCAATCAAATTTATTTCCTTGTAAAAGAATTAGTAAAAAAATTTAGAAAATAAATTAAATACCCTAGTATATTGTTTTTATTAGTAAATGTCTTCCTTGCTCTATTCTATAATATTTCTTTCGTAATACAAAATTCTTTGAAGGCTAAGTCGCAATTTCAGTCATATTGTTTTCGTAAATGTTATTGTTTACTTATAGTAAATAGAAAGTAAACAAAAGTCACTAAAGCCACCTTCCTCCTCAAAAAGCTTCTGCACCTCCGTCTGCGCCGTCATTTGTGTTCTCACTATTAAAATACTTATTTGAACTACTATTTCATAAAATTTTCATTCTTAATCAAAATGATTCACTATTTGTAAGATAAACCTGAACATGATTTAAACAAAGTTAAATTTATCAGCTGATTTGTATAGCTTATTTGTAAACATCCTTAACATATCTTTATGAATCTTTCTAAAATTAAGCATATAAATCTAGTTTTAAATGATTATTTCAGCAAAAAAGTCAAAGTATAAGTGGATTACAATTGAATATTAATAATATTATATTCGTTTTGCATTATAACTCGCACAAAACTTACAGAAGCATTTCACGGTTCGCATGTTTTCTATATAAAAATATAAGGAAAATTGATAAAGAAAAAAGAATTTCATTTATCATCATTTAGAATTTTTTTTCACTTTTGACCAGAATTTAGGATTTTAAATTATAAAAAAGAAGAAAAGAAAATAAACAAAAGAGTGAAATGAATTCCCAATAATCTCTGTAAGATACAAAATTTATTTATATACATTTGATAAGTGCGATATATAGAAATTTGGGTACTTTCCTTCCGGTTATCTCGACCTCATTAAAAAATGAACAGTTTCAATCATAAAAATCTTTTTAGACCAATTTAGGCAATAAACAACAGAATAATCATTCTCCGGTAGCAGTCGGCCAAACATTCTTCAACTCATCCAGGACAACATCAAATGGATTCTCATCGCCAATACTGCTTCTCCACATGAACTTGGCCAAGTAAGACTTCAGGAAGTGACTATCAGTGCATCTGTGCGTTTTATTTCCATGCTCATCCCCTCGCCACCAATTTGCCCTTGATCCTTCTCCAGTAGAGTTTCAACACAAGCTTGCCTCAGATAGTTACTCCAATCTGTTCATGTGTGATTATTGATCGCGAGCTCTCTCTCGCACAGCTTCCCCAATGTTATTTCCCAGGCCCAGATGTAAATAAACCACGCAACAGTGACAAATGCAAGACGAGATTGGGCGAACCAATTGTCGTTGCGAATATTTATCCTCTGATAACATTATTTTCACACTGAAAATTAATATAACGATTAATATAAATTAATATAAAAACTACAGGAACAGTATTTTTTCAGTGTCTCTAATTAAATTTGATTAATTTTGGAATTTTTTTGATGAGGTCGAGATAACCTGAAAGTAACCAAAAAATTGTGATAATTGATACAGCCTAATGGCGGAGTGATCGAATTCTGATTCAATCGAGTTTCTTTCTTGGTAGTAATGAAATCCAAATAAGCTGATAACTAATTTTCCATTAGAAATTGCATTGAATATTTCTTGGCAACTTTAAAATAAATGTGAACAATGAAATAAAATTATAAGAACTTTTTATTCCAATTTCACCACTGATTATTTTTTCCATTGAATTTATTAAAGAGAGTTTTAAGACTATAAATCTGTAATATATCGATGTTTTTTGATACTCACGAATTTCACTTGAAAAAGGCAGTGCCGAAAATTTGTGAGTATCAAAAAACATCGATATATTATTGATTTATAGTCTTCAAGCTCTCTTTTTAATAATGAAATAAAAAAAGCCTTTTTTTGAAAAATACAATTGAAATTATAAATAATTTTTATAAATAAAACTTGCAGCAATATAATTATTTTAATTTTTCATTATTTTTTGAGTAAATTCAAAACCTTTTCCCTTGTATAAAATCATCATAATATGATCAAATGTCTTGAGGTTATGTAATTTGCACACAGAACCTTTGACCTTTCTGAAGTTTTTTTTCTATTTTTCATTAAAGATGTTTGTTACCGGCAAGCAGTTTACAGTTTAGACCAGTGTTTCTCAAACTATGGGTCGCGACCCATTTTTGGGTCGCGAAAGAATTTTTGGTGGGTCGCGATGACTAGAATAACTAGAGTTAAATAGAGTTATTCTCATTAAATAAACATTTATTTTAAAATTAATCTTTGTCATGTGGGTCGCAATAAAATTTTTGGCATGAAATGTCAAAAATTTGGGTCGTGATCAAAAAAGTTTGAGAACCACTGGGTTAGACGAGTCAAATTTTTTTATGAAATGGAAGTTGTCACAAAGATAGTCAGTTATCTTCGAAAAGGGTATAATTTTTCCGATTGGTTTTAATCCAATTATTCTCTAATTTCAATTGCATTAATTACCCAATGGAAACCATTG
Source organism: Schmidtea polychroa (assembly GCA_959609185.1). Lineage (NCBI taxonomy): Eukaryota > Metazoa > Platyhelminthes > Tricladida > Dugesiidae > Schmidtea > Schmidtea polychroa. The sequence continues at coordinate 18,794 of CAUHTR010001433.1, read as the reverse complement.
ATTGAAAGTCATTTTTTCTTAATAGGTTTTCAAATGTTCTTATCAATTAACCCCTCTAAAAAAAGGCTTTTTATTTTAGACCGAAAGGAACATTTTTTAGTGTGGATGTTCAAGGAAAACAATTTTTAATTGATTTATCTAGAACAATTATAGTTCTATTTCTTTTGATTCCATATAGTGCTTGTGATGTCCAGGTTATTATTCTATTGGTTACCATGGACCTCAAGTTGCAAGGGGTATTACATCAATAATAACCTTTCTAAAAGTTATGTTTCAAAAATTATAAATAAATTTCCTTCCAAATCTTACTGAAGTTAATCTTTTATCCTGCTTAAGTTTAGAGGTCTTTCAAATATTTGTAGGCACTCAACTATTTATATATTCCAAAGTCACAGTATTCCAGTTTTCTCATTTGATTTAAGGATAAGCTTTTGCCTTTCGTTGATTTTTATTGTTCGTCTTAACTTTTTCCATTTCCGTTTACTTGGGTCAGCAAAAGAATTGGAGTCCACTTGCTGTTCCGTTATTATTTCAGATCGTGAACATTATGAAATCCTGAATTTTGATTGATTTCAGTGAGTTTGTTGAAGATAAACTAAACGATTAGATACAATTCTATTTTGAATTGTCGAAGAACGTTCTTTAAGTTAAAACTTGAAGTGAATTTTTTAAACTCATACTCTAACAGAACATTGGGAAAGAGTTGAGGGATTTAGTACCCTAATTTCAAAATAAACGATTCAATTAAGAAAATATAGGGTTTGATTTTGAACCCCTTATGCAACACATGGTCTACTGATTATAAGGTTATATAATTATTTCTTTTAAATTGACAGAATAAATATGGCTACGTTTATCAGTGGCGTCATTTAAAATGGCCAAACAGCACGCATTATGATCCAAACGTTAGTTTTTTCTTTACTTTGTTTATCATAATTTCATTATTATTAAGTGATGATTACTTGCTAGCAGCATTAATTTAATTTTAAAAATGGCTATGTTATAGTCGAAATTTTTTCATTTGTTTTAAATATATTATTCGCAGCAAAAGGCCTAAATTATCATTTAATTGTTTTATTATTATTAATATTATTATTATTATTATTATTATTATTATTATTATTATTATTATTATTATTATTATTATTATTATTATTATTATTATTATTATTATTATTAATATAATTATTATTATTATAATTATTATTATTATTATTATTATTATTATTATTATTATTATTATTATTATTATTATTATTATTATTATTATTATTATTATTATTATTATTATTGGCTCTGCTCAGTCTTGTGGACAGAGTGTAACCCTCTACCACTAGTTGCGTATTAATAAATGTAACAATAGTCTAGAACTCGATTCGATTGAGAAAACCATTTATTGACTGAATAAAACAATATTTACAATGAAAATATCAAAAAATCATACAAATATTTAGAAGATTCCTATAATTCTTTATAAGCAAGCTACAAATTCGATACTTTATTGCCTATAGTACTAACAAGCCATTTTGATCTAAGTCTCCTAATAGACGTATGAGAAAGGTGAAAAGAGAACAAAATATTCTGATTAATTTTTAAAACCGTAACGCACTATAATTCACAAACGAATAATAAATAAATAACTAGCGTCGTACCTGACTGGAAGTTAAAGCTCAATATATCCGAAGGATTAAATGAGCTGCCCTTTATTCAGTTGGATAGGAGACCCTTGTTAACATCTGTGGCGAGAATTATCATTTTACGCCGCTTAATTACTTATTTTTTAGGTTCATTACCATAATTTATATGTAATTCTTAATTACAAGACAAAAAATTATCTTAATTGAATTAGTATTTTTAGTAATTACATAAATTAGGTTTACCAAAAATTTTACTTAATATAATTTATCATATACATAAGTGATGCGCCCGATAAGTACTTAGACTCGACAAGAAAAAATTACTTTATGAAATAAATATTACTGACGATTATAATTAAACATGCATTGGTAATGTAAAGTGTTTTTGTTTTTCTAAGATATTTCATTGTTGCGTCAGAAAATGTCTGACAAAAGTTGAATCGCTATAGAGTTTCTGTCTTTGTAAGGCAATCATTTACAACTGGATTCGTGGTTTTGAAAGTGGGCACTGGTGTTTTTGATTTGGTATACCTGTGGAAATAAGAAGACAGAAATACTGGAGAAAAATCATCATGACAGACATGGAACAACGTCTAAACATCTCCGAAGATGTTTTGAAAGAAGAAAACGACAAAAATAGAGCAAATAATGAACTCAGTGTATTGCATTACTCGTGTCGATTGTCATTGGTGTCTCACCAACCATACAAGCCCGACTTAACATTATTATTATTATTATTATTATTATTATTATTATTATTATTATTATTATTATTATTATTATTATTATTATTATTATTATTATTATTATTATTATTATTATTATTATTATTATTATATTTTATCAATATTTTATTTAATTTAGAAAAGTTCATCTTATCCAACAATGATTAATAGTATTTCAACAATTTTATTTGCTTTTTTATATATTATTCTTACTGAAAGTAATATAACTTATTTTAAAAAGTTCTTTCGTAATACGAAATGGAATATAATTGCTGGAATTCTTATAATGATATTAGCTACTTTGATTAGTGGGGTTATTGAAACTTTTCGGTTAGAGATTTTCTGGAATTGGAATTCGACGTCTATGACCCCTTCTCCGGATTCAATTAATCAAACGACAGGTTAGAACTGATCGCTTTTCTATAATGGTTTATTCAAATGATCCATAATTTATGACGCTTTTATAGTTAATATAAAGAAAGATGTATATCTTGAAAGCGGTATATTTAATTTTAAAAGTAGAATTTATCTCTCAGTTTTTCAAGGTTTTCAGGATGGTTCTAATAATATGCAATACTTGAGGAACTTAAGATTATTGTAAAAGAAATTATTTTCGTCTTTAGTTTTAACTATTGAATAAGGTCGTTTTTTAAAGAGGTTATTATTTAGGTACCCATAAAAAACTCTCAGTTGATTTCAATTATTAGATAAGCATTTTCAAAATTGAGAGGGATTATCTAATGATTAAAGAATATATTATTTAATACATATTTTGCAACATAAGGCTTATCTTATCTTTTTCTTGAGTAATAATAATAATAATAATAATAATAATAATAATAATAATAATAATAATAATAATAATAATAATAATAATAATAATAATAATAATAATAATTAATAATAGTAATAATAATAATAATAATAATAATAATAATAATAATAATAATAATAATAATAATAATAATAATAATAATAATAATAATAATAATAATAATAATTATTATTATTATTATTATTATAATTATATAATTTTATCATATATTCATCATAGAATCTAATGCTATATTACATATTGAAATTTGAATAAATCAGTTTAAATATGGCTGGCTTGGTTCAAAACATCATGTACAATTTAATAAAAATTTCAAAGTTTTTTAATAACATCCTTATACATGTTTCCTATTTTTCAATTTATCCTGGTCAGACTGTATATAATATGCGAAAAAATTTCTGTGATTTGTAAAGAGGAATAGTTTATTTTTATTATTTTCACTAACGTTGATTATAAATTATAATTAAATCAGCCATAACCAACAATTTCCAGCAAAAGGTCACATTGAAAATAAAAATCTTTTTCGGGGTGAGCATGATTTTTATTTTAAAGTTTGTCAAATAGGTAGACTTATTAAAAATTATTCATTTTAACCCTTGGTTAGGCAAGTAAGACTATTGGACACTTTTACAAAACAAACTTTTTACTCGAATAAAAACATGTTTATTATTCCATTTGTTCTACAACATTAACGAAAGCAATTTGTACATGTATTACAATAAAAAGTAGCATATTCCATACATAATGCACGCTCATGCTTTGATAGAACAAAACAACAAACATTGGCTATGCCTGTTGGATCAGTTGCGCCCGACTGAAGGAGGGTTAAACTTAATTGTAATATCAAATTAATTATACTTAATTATATGAGAAAGAAATAGAAATAGAGATAACATAAGTCTATATTTGTGTAAAAATATGAAAATTATAATTATTTTCACAAGGAAAAATAATTCAAACTTTCTTGGAACTTTTCAAATATATACAAATATATTTTTAGCGAAATTAGTTTTTAAATGAGTAATATTTTCTATGTAATCTCAAGCGGCAAAATTTCTTTTCGTAGTTGGATAGATGTCATAGTACGTGTTTTAGTTCAGTAAAATAGGAGCTAACGGTGTAAGATATGGGTTTTATGTCTGTAAATCCTGACCACCTTCGGGGTCGCCAATGAATTTTCAAGGAATTGCAAAGGCAGCATCTCCCTCATTAACTTGGTTATAGGAAATATGCATTCTGAATTTTACAGTATAATTTGTATGAGGGTTTTGAAATTTGTCTAATTTCGGCCAAATTATTCTTGGCAAAATTTATATTCTGCGTCATTCTATATGTAATGGTAATGGTAATATTAATGCTAATGCTAATGCTAATGCTAATGCTAATGCTAATGCTAATGGTAATGGTAATGGTAATGGTAATGGTAATGGTAATGGTAATGGTAATGGTAATGGTAATGGTAATGGTAATGGTAATCTAAATACAATTTAATATCATTTCACAAAAATCCCTCTTCACCGTTGAAATTGTAGCTCCCAAAATATTGAAAATACACTTGGACAATGGAAATTGTATCATTACTGGATGTAGAGGGTACCATATAATTAGCCTGGAATCCACGTCGTGCCCTATTTTTTAAATTAGCTAATTTTTCTGAGAAACTATTTTTCTATGAAATTGTTAAAACACGTGAATTTGTATGCTTTTTGATTCGAGAAGGTCACTAAGGCTTTGGTAAGAAATTAGATGGGTCTTTGTGGAAAAAAGGTTGATAACAGTTGATGTAAAATAACTTTATTGCTCATTATCTTTGTAATAAGTTGGCATAATTATATATATCTTTGATATATAACTTCACAATTGATAAGTAGGCAAAATTACTTTGAAATAATAATAAGTATCAAAAATTAGTCTTTCGAATTTATTTTATTTATATTTTTCATTTTCATTCTGGAATGAATTCCTGAATCTTATTTTACAGGTAATTCGACATACAAAGCTGCCAATCTCTCTGTTTTTATTATGATTCTTCCTATCGTTTTAAATGCCTTGAGTGAGATTCTGGTATTTGTTTCATGTAAGTATTGTTGATATTTATGTCTTTTATAGATAATATTTGGTAACTGTATAAATAATCACAACAAATTCTAGGTTATCTTTGAATTTACCAGACATAATATTTGTTTCAAAAAATTTACAAAAATTAAATAAACAAAAATATAAAATAGTTGAAGTACATTTCAAAGTGTTATATTTGACACCCCAACAAAATATTGTCAGAGAAAAGAGCACCGACAATAAAGCGTTAATAATATCCTAGAAATCCCCACTTAAATTATAAACACTAGATTTACAGACTGAGCCAATTATGACTCATTTAAAATTCATTCGCTACATATAATACTGATTTAATTTTTTTTTGAATTCATATGTTGGTTTTTAGATACGTTGTGAAATATAGGTAAATATTAATTACTCTCGTCTACCTACTCCCTCATTTCAAATTGACTCACTTCAGTAAAAATAAGTATATAATCAACACCCATAAATCTAGTATTATATAATATAATAAATTGGATTCGAAATCAAAATTTTATTTAATTCATTTAATTTATTTAATTTTAATTGATTTTAATTTATTAAAATTCCTATTTTATTTATTACAAATTCAATATTTATTACAAATTCAATATTTATTACAAATTCAATATTTATTACAAATTCAATATTTATTACAAATTCAATATTTATTACATATTCAATATTTATTACATATTCAATATTTATTACATATTCAATATTTATTACATATTCAATATTTATTACATATTCAATATTTATTACATATTCAATATTTATTACAAATTCAATATTTATTACATATTCAATATTTATTACAAATTCAATATTTATTACATATTCAATATTTATTACAAATTCAATATTTATTACATATTCAATATTTATTACAAATTCAATATTTATTACAAATTCAATATTTATTACAAATTCAATATTTATTACATATTCAATATTTATTACAAATTCAATATTTATTACAAATTCAATATTTATTACAAATTCAATATTTATTACATATTCAATATTTATTACATATTCAATATTTATTACAAATTCAATATTTATTACATATTCAATATTTATTACAAATTCAATATTTATTACATATTCAATATTTATTACAAATTCAATATTTATTACAAATTCAATATTTATTACATATTCAATATTTATTACAAATATAATATTTATTACATATTCAATATTTATTACAAATTCAATATTTATTACATATTCAATATTTATTACAAATTCAATATATATTACAAATTCAATATTTATTACAAGAAATAATTATTACAAAAAAAAAGAAAAAAAAAAATTTTCAAAATCATTTGAAAAAGGCAGTGCCAAAATTTGGTGAATATCAAAAAAACATCGATATCTTTACTGATTCATAATAAATACAATGTCAATTGAAAATGAAAGGAAATCAGTGGTGAAAATCAAAATAAATCCAAAAAATATATTACATATTGAGCTAAAAAATCTTTATTTTTTAATGTGAAAAAATTCGATTTTGCTATTAGTTCAAAGTAACTTTTTACAATCAAATATTATAAGAAATACTGTTTTCTATAGTTTTCTATATATTTTCCTTTTTTCAAACAAGACTGATTTTGCCAATTTTGGATTGTGTAAAATATTTTGAAATAATGTATTAAGATTTGGATTTGGTCATAAATTTGGTTAAAACATCTCAAAATGTTAAATGAACTAATATAATGTTTGACTGAAAGGAAATCATTAAGTATAATACAGTTATAGTCACGGTGTCCATACGTCCTTTATTTAAGAAGACAGCCTTTTATTTCACTGCTATTTTCTTAATAAATGTTAAAAACTTGTGATGTTTGTTTTATTTTCTTTAATATGTCCTTTATTTTCATAAAAAAAATATGGTCACATAAGTTATAGTTCAAGATTGTGCGCAATGTTTCTTCGTAAGTAGGAATAATGACTTACAATCTTTTGTTCAGTTGCATACTTCTTTTGAAGCTCTGGCTAATTCTCATCAGAGAGATGTGATCAATTTCTACTTTAACGTGATCTAACCGGAAGTTGTTGATTCAATCTTTTCAATGGAAAAATTTTACTTTATTCAAATGTTATTTTAAAAACTGACGAATATTATTGATTACTACTTTATTTGTTTTAAATTATAGACATCGAACCTCAATCAATTTTATTGTACATTGAGTAATCCAATACAATTTATTAATGTTTAAACAGGTGTGAATTTATGTTAATGTATTAATAGATCTTAAGATGGACTCATGTGTTCTAAGTATAATCATTACAGTTAAAACAAGATTTTCTATTTTTATTTAACTCGAAAATTAAACATCAAATCTTTAAGCGATCTTTTGTTGGGTCACAAAGATAAAATAATTAAATTAATTTAAATTAAACTAATTAAAACATTTAAGAACGTTGAATTTTGTTTATTGTTTTATTAAATTTAAGACAAAATTTTTATTATATAAATGCAAATTCTAGCTTTATTTAGTTGACGTCTTAAATTTGATACAATGCGCACTGAGGGATAAAATTAATAAATACATGTAAATACATGGACGTCTAGATGATTAGAAAGGCCTAATGCATTGGTAGGTCTTTTAGGAACTGAGAGGGATTGATATTAAAGGAATGCATATTAACTTATTTTACATTTCTATATCAGAAATTTTATTTTCTAGGCCTTGATTTTTTATTCCAACAAACTATCAAATATTTATCCATATCCATGTTTCTTGGAGTTATCGGTCATGGAGGTTTCGGAGAATTGTTTTCTTTGATTATTTGTCTATCAAATATGTACAATTCGGATAACCTAAATTACAGAAAGCCGAATCCGGGTACTGGTGATTGTTGTGAAAAACAAAGTCGTTTGGATTGCTTTTATTATGTTCTTGGACTTTTGGCATTTTTATGTTTTTTAATTGATGCTTTTATAATGAGGAAATTATGGAAACGGTTTGATAATAATGAAGCCTCCATTGATCAAGATTTGGTAAATGTTAATGAAAATTCTTAAATGACCTTGAATAAATTTAAAGTCTTTATTATTATTATTATTATTATTATTATTATTATTATTATTATTATTATTATTATTATTATTATTATTATTAATATTATTATTATTATTATTATTAATATTATTATTATTATTATTATTATTATTATTATTATTATTATTATTATTATTATTATTATTATAAATAAAATATTATACACTTATCATCTTACTTAATATTAATATTAATGTTATGCAAGAATTGCTACTTTCCATGTCAGTTTCTTAAAATATGTAAACTTGAAGTCAAATTTACGCAGATTGACCGTTTTGGGATGGTAGACCAACGGTGCTGGCCTTAAATTGCTTATATGGTTGCGGACGTAGGCCAGCACTGCTGGCCATGAATTTTGTTCCAGACATTCAACAATATATATTGGCCGGCTGTGTTGGCCAAACTTTAAAAAAAGCATACCACAATATCGGGAATTCGTATACTAAAACATTTTATGCTAAAAAATGATATATAAATAAATTAATTCCGTCCGTAAACGGTTAATAACCTAATGCATTTCAAAAAATATATTTCATCTAATCTCAATATTTTTATTGCATTCGATACAGGATTTAATTACAAAACTGATTTCTCATTTTACACAATTTTCATCAGATTAATATTTCAGTTTGTACAACAAATCATATTAACTCGAGTACGAGAATATAAGAATTAAGCTGAAATTGTTTTTTCATGAAGTATATTTTGTTGAATTTAATTTCAAGTGAAGGTTTAAAATAATTTTTTATTTATTATACAAATACGGATTTCACTAATAAACAAATGTATAAAAATGTATTTTATATTTGATTATTTTCCAAGCGAGAAAAGTCCATCGGGGTAAGGGTGGTGACCGGGATAACCATTCCACCAAACATCGTCTGCATTTATTATTTCCCATTACAAATTGATAATTTAGAAATAAAATATTTTTTGGATATTTAATTTAAAAAAAAATTAATTTTCTTTTCCCAAATCTACCAATCAAATTCATTACGGAAAATCACTGAAAATAAATTTTTAAAAATTGCCTACAAAAATAATAATAATACAATCATGAAAATAATTTATTTATGCGGAATATTATTTGTGTCATTCTTGGTAACATCTGAAAGTAGAAAGGTAAATTTTTCATTAAAATATATATGAATAATAAACTGATAACGGCCGCCTTATAAAAACCTTTCCAAGATGGATACGTCGAAAGACGGAATTATTAAAATTATGCGATGTTATTTTAAGATATTTATGATAACTTTTTATCTCTCAATCTACTTTTCTTCTACCTCATACCTATGTGTAAGATCGTTACCGGTTTAACGTTGGGAAATATAAACAGCGATAAATAATAAAAAAAAATCTTCCATTTGTTTCAAAATTTTAAGAAAAACCTTCGCACTATGGTAAAGAAGGTCTATAAGAACGTTTTGCTACTTCAATTCACAATACGAGTATGAGTAAACAATTAGGAGTTAATTACGTGTTGGTATATTTCCTATGGAGCCACAAAAAATGTCATGTGAAAATGTTGTCGACGTTGCCTGCTTATAGCAAATTCAATATGAATGGTGTAAACAAGAAAGGGAAAGTACAGTATAATGACAAAACCATTCATTTAGAAACAATTTATATGCAATTACAACTATATGTTTAATAAAAAGAAAGTATTTCTGTTGAATTGTCGAGAAAACGCATTGGAAAGACGAGGAAATTAAAAAATAATATGTATGGCTTTGAAGTAAGTTGCGTGAATTAAGCATAATATGGGGGATATAGGGTGCTTTACATTGCCCCATCAATACAGTTAATGTTTCTATTGGTTTATTCGGACAATAATGATGAATGTAGGAACCTCAAAATCATTTCATTGCGTTGTTGGATTAGAAAAAGATTTTGTAATGTTTCAATTAACACTAGATTTACGGGTAAAAATAGCCGTAAAAATAGGTATAACTAATTTGATATGCGAAATGAGGGAGTCGGTAGAGGAGAGTAATTAATATTTACCTAGATTGCATGATGTATCTTAAAACCAACATATCTATTCAAAAAATAATAAATCAGTATTATATATATGTAGCAATAGAATTTTCAATGAGTCACATTGGCTAAGTCCGTAAATTTAGTGTTAATAAAAGTTGAATTTAAAAGTGAATCTGAAACTCTGAATTTCTTTTGCATTTCAGATAAATGTATTTAGTCATCGCTGGAGAAACATGCGTGAAGATCTTATTAGATCTTCTTATTAGATCTTATTAGATCCTCAAAGGTTTACGATGAATGAGTAAAATAAACACTTCTTTGGTAAAGAACCTTTTCCTCTGTAAACTAGAAATACTTACCAATAATAAACAGTTTCACTCTGCCCAGACTTGTCTTAACTAAAAATAAAACTGACAACTGCTAGATTTCTCAAAAAGAGTATAGCTTCCTTATCATAAAGTTACGTCCACGAGTTTTCATTTAATTATACTTTGATAAAGAAATTGCAATTTAATATCAATGAATGTTTCCGCTCGAAAAACTTTGCCTAAGGAGGACATTCCATACAAAGATTTTTCAATCTCGAATTTCATAAATTACGATTTAATTATAGCAGTGACAACGACAACGATTGAATTTCTCTTTGTTTCCCTCGACTCTGGTATGGTAATTAGAAGGGGGGGGGCTTATTTCAATGAAGATTCCATTAACTATTTCATTCTCCACTTAATGTCAAAACTTCATTTATAGAAATGTTAATAAGTTAGAAGAATTTGTGAATTTTTATTATTAATAATTTCAAACATAAAATTCAAGCCTGATATATTTTATAGGCTTTATAATAAAAAAGTAACTGTCGCGACCTTTACCTGATAAATCCTGAGTTTTACACTCTGAAATGCAATATTTTTATTCAAAATTAAGATAGAATCATCACAAGATTTTCTTCACAAATCGTGATGTGTCCTTCGGTCAAATTTTAGAATATCTTCAAAAGTTCAATGATAAAGTTAATCAAGTATTTCCTAGTCATTGTAAATGAATATGAGAGCATTCAAGAATGATATTAAAGCATATTCCAGGGGTGGGTATATTTCAGGCCAAAGGAGCCGCAATCCGGTTTATTATATTTTATAAAGAGCAACACGTAGATACACAATTTCAATTTTTTTATTTAATGTAATTGAATATTTTCAAAAATCACATAAGAACACAAGGATAAATATAAAAAAATAATTATTTCAAAATGAAATTCAAATATAATGAATACAAAGTTAATTGAAAAGAAATCAGTGGTGAAATTCGAAAAAAAGTTGTTATAATAATTTCTTAACCTTCCTCTACCTAAAACCACTCATGATACACGGAGTACTAAAATGGGGTCATATTTGACTCCAATCGTTTTTTGTTTTTAAACATGTTATTAAGGTTCCTAAATCGAAAGAAATGATTAAAAATTATACTCGGAGACTTTAAAGCTTTAATTTCAAATATTCATGTACTAAAATTTATATTTATGAAAGGATGAACAAAATGTGATAGAAAGTAAATTAATGGCTACAAATAATTAAACATTACAGTTCTAAACATTACCGTTATAAAAAAGTGACTCTAGGGACTTTCACCTGATCAATCCTAAGTTTTACACTTTGAAATGCAATACTTTTATTTTAAAATTAAGATAGGATCATCCTGTGTGTCTTGTTGGGATTTTGTCTGTCACCTATGTTTTGATAATATTACACCTATTTTACGAATCTCCCGAGTCATCCAGAAGTAAACTAATTAGGTCCCCACTCCAGTCTCCTTGCTTCTAATCCACATTCTATCTTTCAGGCTGCATTATATTTTCCGTTAAATTTTTCGATTACCTTTCCTAAGTGAATAATTTGAATCATACAAATATTTCACCAGTGAATTCAGTGACAGTTAATTTAATTTTTGAAATTTAATGCTAATGGCAACTTACAAAACAAATTTAAATTATTAATTAAAATCCTGACGTAATCAATCAGATATTTAATATTCCATTCATGTGCAAAGTCAAAGAAAATGAAAGAAAATATCTCAGAAAGCCGCCAGAAATTCCAATTATATATTCTGTTATCCCTTAATTATTTTAATTGAAATTTCAATAATTTTTGTTATAATTTTCAATTAAATTTTTTTTTCATTTTTTAATTAATTATTTATTTAAAGCATGTGTAATGAAATTAACAATAACAAAATATTTTTAAAAAATATCATATATACATATATATGTCAACGGTATTTCTGATTTTCCCTTATCCGACTCCGTATGTGATTTTTTTATTTAAAAAATAAATACGTCAAGATAGCATCACCAAGAAAAAATATTAATTAAATAAATAAATCAGATTAATTATACGATAACGCCAATCAAATATTTTTTCACGATATATTTCGACAGTTTTCCTGTCATCATCAGGTGGGATATAATAACTATATAAATTAAGGATTTCAAACAAATTTATTCAATTTTATTAATTATATAAAAAAAAATTTAATATATTATTTTTAAAATTTTAGCATTCAGAATTTAATTTAATAATTTAAAAAATTTTATTAATTATTTAATTTTACACAACAATCAAATCATACAACATACAAAAAAAATAATTTTAAAACATTCAAAATACTAGTGATTGTAAATTTACCGATTTTTTCATTTAACGGTAAATCGGTAAATGAAAATAAAATTACCGGCGTTGTTGATAAAGTCATTGAATCCGAAAATTAATGTGCAGAATGCATTGAATACTTGTGTTTTGAATGTTTTTAAATAATTTTTTTTGTATATTGTATGTATTGATTGTTGTGTTAAATTAAATAATTAATAAAATTTTTTTAATTAGTAAATTAAATTCTGAATGCTAAAATTTTAAAAATAATATATTAATTTAATTATAATTATTAAAAATAATTAAGTGTTTTTAATTAAATAAAATTTTTTTTTATATTATTAATAAAATTGATAAATTTGTTTGAAATCCTTAATTTATATACTTATTATATCCCACCTGGTGATGACAGGAAAACTGTTGAAATATATCGTGAAAAGAATGTTTGATTGGCATTATTTTATAATTAAATCATTGCCATGTATGTTTAACTATTAAATCAGATTAATATTAAAAAATATTTAACGATCAATCGGAAATAAAAAATGTCAGACAAACGTGTTTATGTAAGTGGAGCGCTCAAACGTAAGCGAAAAGTTGAAAAGAAAAAGAATTAGTTAGAACATTCAGAACATGAATTTGTTTAAATTGGGATTTAAAACGAACAATGTTTGGCAAAAGGGGCCCCAGATTTTTTTGGCACAGTCGTACAGGCCCCTTTAAATGTTTTATCCGGCACTGTGTATATATAATATAACATATAGCAACATAAAACTATAAATATCAAATGACATACATACGATAGCAGTATGTTAACATTATTCAAAATGCTTGATAAGAATTCCTATGGAAAAGATCAATCTAGTGAACACAAATCCGATAATTTAATGAATATTAATAGAACTTATAAAGATATGCATTTCATAAAATATACTAAAATATCATTAAAATGTCTTGAAGGTCATAATCAACAGGATCAGTTGGTCTTTATAAGGTAGTTGTTAACTAAAATCTTTAAATTTTTGAAAAATATAAAATTTTCAATAGAAAAATTTTATTAATATTATTTATATAATTTTTACTGTTCAAGCGAGTGAAAAGAAAATGTGAAAAATACTCTAAATTGATTTCATGCTGTTAAATGAGTTTTCAACGTCGATTAGATATCAGAGAAAAAACAATTTATGAAAAACATATTAATGCACTTATTAATCCTTTCTGAAGAAAAAAAGCGAATAGAAAAAGTGTGTTTGTAAGAAAAAAAATTCGTGATTACGAGATATAAAAATCACAAATTTCTCTTTCAGTTCTGACAGGGAAAATATCGGTTAATTCATTTGTTCGAGTTGCCGCTTTTATTAATAAGCCAATCGAAACGCTTGAATAATTGTTTTAATAACTTTTGCATGTGTTATAGAACTTCAGACTCTGTGGCAGCAGTAAAAATTATTATTTGCGGGAATTTTACTGATTTATCGTATGAGGAATACGTCAAACGGTTTAGAAAATTTAGAATAATTCTTTTTTTATTTTATTATTCCTTAAAAGAAACCTGATAATTTTCTTATAATGTATCCAACTATTAATATTGTAACTTTTATTGCTGTTATTAGTACTGTTATTATTATTATTATTATTATTATTATTATTATTATTATTATTATTATTATTATTATTATTATTATTATTATTGTTATTATTATTATTATTATTATTATTATTATTATTATTATTATTATTATTATTATTATTAATATTATTGTTATTACTATTATTCATTAGTATAAGTCTTGCAAACAAAATTCCGACTGCTGCATTCACGAGTGGTGCACTTCTGGAAAAATTTGTTATCCAAAAATAAAATGTCCTCAATTCCAATGCCCGGATGGGGAGTGCAAAAATGGATTTTGCATGCCCAGAGATCCCTGTAATCAGAACCGTCACAAATCTTGTAAATTAATTTCAGATAGTTGTTCAATGGATTACAATCTTGGGTATCATTCCTGCTCTCACAATATTGAGCTTGGAAAAATTCTGTGCTTTATGCGCAGGGACAAATTCAGAGGCTGACAGTAAATTGTATGAAACCTTTTTATTCTGTCAATCACAACTTTGAGATTAGTTAATAAAACTACTAAAAAAATTATTCAAAAATTTATTTTACAAAAATCATTTTTGCCCAGTTTTAATATCAATTTAAAACACTGATGGACAATTACTTCGGATGAAAGGCCATTTTAATTTCAAATTATTTTCAGTAGGTCAGACTGCAATCAGAAAGTATTTAAATTCCGTGATATTTTAAATTTGTTTCTTGAAAAAAATATATGAAAATGGACAGAAATAAATTTTATTGAAACAAAATAATATGTATGTATTCATAACAAATATAACGAAAAGAGAGAACAAAAAAATAAAACTTCAATGTCAACATGAAATTTATAATTAAGAAAAAAAAGAATTAAATTTTTTATGAGATGAATGATATCTTCTCTGGAAATTTATCCCTTCCTCAATATTCGGTCATAGTTTGGCGGTGAAAATTTATGGGTCTACGACAAAAGGCCGACAAAGTATTTTTATATCTCTTCCATGTTGCCCTCTGTCACCTAATACTTAGCAATGAACTTTGAACAATTATTTTATACTCATGCATATTTTGAATTAATAAAATAAAACATGTTCTTTTTGTTTCATTTTGTCTATGTCGGCCTTTTGTCCGGATTCCAAAATTTATACACTAGATGGAAGTTTTTATTCCACGCAAAAGGCCATACAGACCAAGACTTTGTACACTCGGCTTCTCTTGACAATATTTTTGTACAATACATGCCTAGAACTTATTTATATGTTTAATGCCATTTTTAGAATAATTTTGATGTATAAATTTTAAGTAATAAATTAATTATTTTTAATAAAAATTATAATAATTATAGGTAATTTGTACATTTATATGAAAATATGAATTACATAGTTTAATATTCATTTATAAATGAAAAAAATCATCTACGATTAACAAATAACTTCGTAATTTTTTATTTTAAAAGAATTTTTCAACTTTAATTGGGTGTTATCGAAAGCTTTAATTCTTTGATCAGTAGTTTTGGTAGCGTTTCTAATTATAGGTCTTTTGTAGTCAGATAAAATTTATTTCTTTGACCAAGTTAAAATCCTATAATAAAAGTATTATTCAGTGGAATATGATTTTCAACACACAGTTAAGTTGGTGTATTTCCTAAATTATAAAATTTATTGATTTTTTAAACTATGGAAAATTTTGTCCAATTGAACCGAACAACAAAAATAACAAGTAAAAATCTAAATGACAAATAATAAAAGCCGCAAAAATATATAAAAAATAACCAATAATAAATGCGTGTGTTTTTTGAAATTAACAAAGAGCCTTAACTATAGAAAGATAAAAAAATGTATTGATAGAAGTGTTTAATCATCCACGTTTCAAGACACTGAACAGGGTATCTATGCTGACAGGGCAACTCGTACACTTCATTGGCCACCTCATAATCTGACAGACAAATGGAACCTGTATCATTAGCTGCGGTGATTTTCTTAACCACTCTGTTCAAATTGATTCATAATACTTGTTACAAAATTGTCGAAACTTTGATCTGAAACTATGTAATCCGACGACTCTGATCTAAAATCTAGCGGCAGCAATCCACCAAATAAATTTGACATTAGTTGGCCAAAAACACTATTTCTGTTATCAGGATCTCTTGGAGTCATAAAAATGGAACCATCAGTTTCGTTTGTAGTACTTCCATTTTCCATTGAGTTATCACGACTAATATGAAAAACATTCAAGGCATCATCATCATTTTCCATTGAGTTATCACGAATAATTCTTTCAATAAATCCATCATTGCACGTCACCCATTTACCATCCATTAAAAACTAAATTCCCAAAAAAATTTATTTTCAAAATTCTCGAACAAACTTTAAACAAAATCAAAATCGATACAAATCCAAATCGACTCCTGAGATTCAAAACTTCGATACAACCCGATAATACACCAAACACCACTGAGATGCATTTCCTATAATATAACAAAGAAATCAATAATCTTACATTATAGAAACATACATACTTACTTTGATTTCACGTTGATGTTCTCATTTATAGCTCAATGAGATACATCTTATATTATAGAAATCTGAAAAGTGTAAGGAAAATTAAAAATGCACACAAGCACAACACATAATAAAAAACACATACAAACTTTTGATTCGTAAAATTTTAACGATGAGATACGTTTCTATAATAATTCTATTTTAGACAATTTTTAGAAAAAAAAGATCGTTGAAAATTTTTTAAATTATATTTTTAATGAAAATATCAAGAGCAGATGAATTTGGTTCAAAATCTTTTTACTCCAGATTTGATTTCCTTTAAGAATCCCCTCATATTGAGCTCAGAAAAAAAATTACAAAAATTAAAAAAATTATTCTAATCAGCGATTTTTCCCAAAATGTTTTAAAAAAATACATTGATTGATTTATTTATTTAATTTATTATAATTAGAAATATATCGGACTCACATTTTTTCGAAATAATTCCAAAATACTTTAATAAAAGACATAAAATTCCTAAAAAAGCCTGAAATTAATTAAAAATAATTTATAATTATATTGTTGATTAAAAGTAATATTTAAGAACTTGAATAATGATCTCATATCTCATATAGATCAGAATTCAAGTCTTAAAATTTACTTTAAATAAAAAAATTACTTGTAAGCCATTTGTAAAATTGCTAAAATAAATTTCCAAAAAACATAATTGATTTTAAAAACATTGATTATAAAAACATAATTCAGTACATGATAAATTGTTGCTTGATTTGCTGATGATGATGATAAATAAATTGGTGAGTGATTTTACACGCCAACCACCACTATAGAGAACGTATCTCAGTGGTGTTTGGTGTAATTCCACAATTGTCCGCGTCTGTGTGCGCACACAATTCAAATCCAAAAACGTAAAAAGCGCACACAGACGCGAGAACCAATAATTAACCAAGAAGAAAAAGATCATTAACATATGTTTGGTGCACAAAATTTATATAATAAAAATACATACAGTTGGACAATAAATGAGGGCTCTTCCGATGTTTTTCGTGTTTCCATTTGACATATTATTCCATATAGTCAAACATGTAAGTTTTTTAATTAATTTGTATTTTTGGTAAAATTTTTCCCAAAAGTTGCTGACTGCTAGTAAGAATAATAATTAAATGAAATTCGAAAAATTGAAAACATAGTTTAAAAATCATCAAAATGTTTAGTTATTAACAAGATTGTTTAAAAAATATTGTTAAATAATTCAGAGTCTAATGTATTCTAAAGTCTATTCGATGGCATCATAGCTCAAGTATTTATCCCTTTAAGATTGATGACTATTATGTAATAATGATCATGAAATATGAGACATGTTTCAGACATAAAATAACATACACAGACGCATCAAACCATTCACAGTAATTATTAATTAGATATAAATAATTATTATTAGATTAAAGTATTACCATTATAGTGAGTAAATCACCAAAAATTATAAATAATATTTTAAAAATTATTTAACCAAAATCATGTAAATTAATAATTAAACAACTTAAAATTACAATTAAATTTTATTATTACACAAAAATTTAACCAAAACAAATAAATGAAATAAGTATAATCTGTCCTATTAGCGTAAATAATAGGCCTTCTTTTTTAATGTCATATATTATAGAAACTTACAAACTTACCTGTGTGTGTTAAATGTTATCGTTTCGTGGAATAAAAGCTTATCCAAA
>CAUHTR010001432.1:0-79230 GCA_959609185.1 Schmidtea polychroa | reverse complement strand
TGTCAGATATTGTAAACAATTTGTAGAGATTGAATATCAGCGTTGAATATAAACAATAATTAGTGCCGCCGTTGCTTAATTTCCAAGTCTAGTCACAATGGTTATCGCTATCAATAATTGGAGTCATCATCTACTTGATCTTGAAATTACCTTAATTCTAGTAGAAATGTTTATTCCATGCATAATTAATGTCACAGCGTAATTAATCTTAAATCCAGTTAAAATGTATAGTACAATAAATAATTAGGGTTGCCATTTAGTGGATGTTAAACTTAGACGAATAGTAAATAAATTAGATGATAGTCGAATAATAAAAATATCGTTTTAAAGGCAAATTGCGGTAAACTTCTGTGTTTAAGTCAAACGAAAGGATGAGAAAGCGATCACCTGTCCCTGCAAATTTTTCTCTCCAGTTAAATTAATTCATTTTGGTCTAAAAATGATTTATCTCGTAGAACAAAACTTGTAGTTGGGAAAACTTATGGTTGCGTTAAAGTTAGTTTTCTTGGTTTTATTTACTCCCATGCCGTTCCGCATGGTCAAACATAGTTAGACCCCGCTCTAAGATTGTTACAAATTTACAAACCGTAGGATGAAAGGTAAAGTAGACACATGCAGTGCGTGATCAAATCTCGCTACCGATGTTGTGAAAGTTATGTTTGGTTTGGATAGATACGACGAGTAAAGGTCCCGTCTGTTTGTAGTAAAAACATTTAGAATTTATGGGGAATAACTAATCAAATGTACGCGAACGGGAAGTAGTGTCACGATTGAGAAAGGCCCGATTGCTCATTAGTCAAAGCTGTTTGATTAAACACCCCATGACGTTTTTTGAATTTTCAGCTTATGTCGGAACCGAACCTTCCATCATGCGGCCCGAAACCATGCTTTTTGTGTGCCGACAAAAATGCAAATCTGCGTAAATTAAACGACTATATCGGGGTTCTGAAGAAGCGTGTTCCCAAAACTGTTTCCCAATTCACCATCGGACAGACGAGATGATCACCCAGCCCACCTCGCGATGCCACAGTCACGGTCCAGAGACATCTCCTGTCGTAACATCAGACAATATCTTCACGGGAACTAGTCGAGTGCAACCTACTTCCATGGATACTACGATACCACGAGCTGCCCCAGCGAATCCGAATATCTTTCCAGTTCAATTAACGCCCCGATAGAAGAGGAAATAGTCGGGGCAGTATATTAAATAGCGATGCTGACTCCCAAATTATTAATTATTATAATAAAAGTAAAATATCAGTAGAAAAACGTTTTTTTTTATAGAAAAAGATACAGAGGATACAGAGGTAACGGAAGAGGAAAATAATGTAATAAGGAAAGTAAACAGATTCATAAAAAAGATTTTGTAGAAAGAGAAAGAGAAAAAATACAAATACTCACATTAGATCATTGGAAAAATGATATTATTAGTTATGATAAAATGCAAGGCCGACCAAGTGTAACTATTAAAATACAAGACCAGAAGATGA
The DNA here is from genome assembly GCA_959609185.1 of Schmidtea polychroa. NCBI lineage: Eukaryota > Metazoa > Platyhelminthes > Tricladida > Dugesiidae > Schmidtea > Schmidtea polychroa. The sequence continues at coordinate 77,740 of CAUHTR010001432.1, read as the reverse complement.
AATGCTTGCTTGATATAGAGCTACAGTAAATGTCATGAGGTGGAGCAAATTTGAGAAACTTAAAGATGTAGAACTAACTACAACAACTGATACATTGAGATGTGCAAATAAAAGTGTTTTAGAAACGAAAGGTAAAGCAATATTAGAAATAGGAATAAATGGCAAGAAAAAAGGGTAAAATTTAGGATAATAAGATATATATTACTCCAGAGGTAATTGGTGGTATAGTTGCAAAAATAATTTGGTATATAACTAAAGTGGCCAGTAGAAGAGGTCGAGAAAACGAATGAAGAGCACATATGCAGTATCGAAGCCAAATTTAGGAAGACAATAACGGAGATGGAACGGTTTCAAAGAGCAAAGAATACTTTAAAGATAAATAACCCGATACTACTAAACATTATAAAAAAGAATCAAAATGGTTTTTATGGCTGATAAATGGGAGACTGGCTGCACAAAGCTGTTGAAGTATAAAATAGAAACTCAGGGAAAGCCGATAAATATTAAACCTTGGAGACAATCAGTCAACTTGGAAGATAAAATAGATGAAGCGATAAAAAACTTATGGGAAAACAATATTATCAAAAAGTGTAATTCGCCATGGAACACTCCATTAATATGCGCCTGGAAGAAAGAAAAGCAAGATATCAGATTATGCCTAGATTTCAGGCAATTAAGCCTAATAACAGAGAGACATGTATTCCATATGCTGAATATAGCAGAGATGTTATGTAAATTGGGTGGAGCCCTGAAATATTATCAAGTAGAACTAGAAGACAAATCAAAGTTAAAAACGGCGTTTTTAACCAAATCAGTACAATACTGTTTTAACAGAATGCCACTTGGAATAACAATGGCACCAGGTACGTTTCAGGAACTGATGGGAAAAGTATTAATGGGTACGAGATATGCAGCAGTATTCAATCATCACTACGAAGTTTTAAATGAAGTGCTGGAAAAAGTTGGATAGGCGGGTCTTAGGATAAACCATGAAAAGTGCCATATCCTTAAAGAGGATGTCAAATTTTTAAGTCACATAATCAACAAAGATGAAATACAGACGAAACCGACAAAGCGCGACGCGATTAAATCATTTGAAAGGCCAAATGTGTTAAGAATCTGAGAAAGCTTCCTAGGAATATGCAATTACTACAGAAGATTTATAAAGGAATACGCAAAAAGGTAAGAGTTTTAGAAGAGCTATGCGGGTTACACAACAAAAAATTAATTTGAACTGTCGGATGCAACATCGCATTCGAAAATATGAAAAATGCTTTAATGTTTTCACTTATTCTAAGGTTTCCAGATTTCGAAAAAGAATAGATACTGATGCGAGTTTTGACACGATTGGAGCAGTATTATCACAGAAAGACAACAACGGGTGCGAAAAGGTTATAGCATACGGTTCACATGCAATAAGCAATCATGAAAAGGGATATTGCATAACAAGGAAAGAGTTGCTGGCAATCTATTATTTATGTCAACACTTCAATCATTATTTATATGGAAAACGGTTCATTTTGAGAACGGGCCAGAAATCAATGATTGATTGGCCGTAAAGACTATCACATTTATGTTATCCACAAAGGAACCAATAACAACGCAATTTCAGACATGGATTAATTACCCCAGGTACGGATTATGCAAATGCAGATATGCTGTCAAGGAGTACATGTGGAACATGCACACAATGTTAATTGGCACACGAAGATGCGAAAGTGGAAAGAAAGAAAACCCGAAGAATAAACAAGATGGAAAATGCTGAAGATTATAAGTGGCAAAAAGATAATACAGAAATAGAACAAATAAAAAGGAAATAGCACAGGGTTCAAGTTGGAAATTTATACTGGTACACAGCGTGGTAAAAACTATAGAGGGTAAGATATGGATACCTAGAGACAAAAGACAAGAAATGATAAAGAGTATGCATATTTTGCTATCACACGCAGGAGCAGAAAAGGTGACAAAATATGTTGCGGACAATTACGATATGGGAGACATAAAAGAATCGGTAAAAGAAACAATTGGACAATGCGAGGCATGTCAAAGAACGAAAGTTGTGACAACAAAGATGAAGGAGATACAATAAAACTGACAGCAGATGAGCCGTGGGAGAAAGTGTACATTGATATATGTGGCCCATTACAGGAAACATTCAGAATGAAAAGATATATAGTCGCAATGATTGATCAATTTAGCAGATATATCTCTCTGACTGCTGTCACTAAACAAGATGAGGAAACGGTGAAGGAAACAATACTACAAAAATGGATTCTTAGATTTGGAGCACCAAAAGAAATTCTCAAAGATTGTGGAAAAGTATTTGAATCTAAGACGATGAAAGATTTTACAAAATCTATGGGAATTACACTATGCTTTTCAAGTCCATACCACCATAATACAAATGGTGTGATAGAAAGTCATATCAGGAAAATAAGAGACTATATAGATGCATCATTAAAAGAAAAAAGTAGAACAGATTGGACAGGGATCATACCAGAGATTGAATTTACCATGAATGTAACATTTCAGAAATCAATTTGGCGAAGTCCTGCAGATTTCATAGTAAAGCGCCGATTTCACAAAAAGAAGACACACAAGAAACAACGCAAACAAAAAGATCATTCAATATTAGAAATGAAGTTCTGGTAAAAATAGAATCTAGAACGAAAGACAAGAAAAGATACGAAGGGCCATACAGAATAATGCAGAAGATCCATGATCGCCGATATCTGCTGCAAGACCAAAGTGGGAAAATGCTTCAAAGAAATGTTGAAAAGATGAATAAAATTTCTTAAAGAAGGAGGTTGTGAGGTGTTTTCAGCTGAGAATTAAATATTTCAATGATTTATTAAGATAGTTTTAAATGATAAATAATTGACTATTAAAATAACTTTTAAAATAATTTTTAAATTGAATTTTTTAAAATGAAATTTTTAAATTTTTAAATTGAAAATTAAACAAGTTTTTATTAGTAAATCATTTTTAAATATATATATTTTTAAATATCGAAATTTTAATAAATGGTTTTGAAAATATTTTATTCAACGCTGAAAATTTGTTTTAAAATTATACAATAATTCATTAAATAACTAGTTGGAATTATGACGATAACCTTTGAACCGAATTTAAAAAATAATTTAGAAGATGTGTTAACAGCTTCTAATAGTAAACATAAAAAACCAATAAACAAAGACACTCAAAACAACATAAAGTATCCTGGAGGTAGTCCAGTGTAAAATAATAGGATTTGATAGTATTATTAAGGCAGGAGTTGAAAATATGAAGTGGTGTTAGAATGGTTTTAGTAGGGATAGTGGAAGAGGTTTATTTAGAGAATATCTGAGTATCGTATTGCAGATCAGAGATTGTGGGTTCAATAGTAAAGGTAGTATATGAGAGCTAGAAGTCAACTAAAGTGTGGTGGTGATTCAGGTGTTCACGAGTGATTGGTGAGTGACTAGTATTATACTGCTGATAGGCAGTTTGTACATATTAAAAGAAAAGACAAACTAATAACAATAAACACAACAAAACAAAATAACGCGTCTGCTAAAAACGCTACAAAACAAAACCGTAAGAAAATCGACACACATCGGTGTCCATAACGAGGGATCCATAAGGAGAGTGTACGCTTTCCCGTGTTGGGACACCACTAGGTCGACACCAGTTTTTTGTTCTCTTTCTTAAGGGATAAAGATCATTTACTCATAAATTCTATCTCAATTGCCGATCCCCAGTTGAATTCCGCATGATCGTTCTCACGTCATGACACCCATAATCTGCATCATGCTGGTACTGTGTTATGGCGGCGAAACATGATAAAACAGGTGAGCCGCTGCCTTGGGACTACTCTTTCACCATATTTCGACTTACCCTCTTTCTGACGGCCGATAGAAGGACTTACGACTCGTCTCGTTCATCGTGTAAGCCAATTTAAATCTATTACAATGGTGGCCTGATAATGTTGGATTTGAATTTCGCAAATGTCTCGTATTATTATCTGATTTAGGATAAATTTTATGTCACTATCATCTGATTGTTTAGTAATTGAATGCGAATTGCAGTTGGTGCTTCAGCAACTGTAATCTCTGTCGGATGAGTGAAATGGAGGCTAGTGTAAACTAATTAGATCGAGTTGAAGGCATTATAAGTTGGATTATGGTAGTAGAATTTGATCTGATGATAAATCTACAATAGTCGAGAATTTCGACAGAATAGCGTCACGATAGATGACAAGATCTCTCCTTAGCCGTACATCGAAAACTAGCTGCTACTCAAATCAATGCCTCCCTGTAGATTTTCTTATCTCAAAATTGTGTTTCTCAGAAAATCGGAACTGAACTTGTCTGGCCTATCTCTGCTTCAACGTCGAAATATTATCTCGTCTTAGTGATGTGGAAGTGTCGAGTGGATTCTCCAAGTATCTTTATCATGATGTACCCAAAGAGAGGATGATAGATCAGTATGTTTCTGCCAAAAGTGTTGGATTTAATCGCTTTCTATGATAACGAAATTAACAAGTTGGAGCACCTTAGTCGATTTGACTTAATTTTTCATCAAAGATCCGATAGTTTTCGAAATTTTACTTAGAATACTCTTCCTGTGGCGACAGACTGGTGGAGAATCCTCCACTAGACAGCGCAATTAATTCCGCGTGATCCTGAACCTCCAGCCGACCTGCTCGCAAGAGGAACAACTAGTGCCCCTCAAGCTGTGACCTTCTGGGTGCCAGTCTCACAATGTTTCATCATAATTTTATATTATCATAAAGAAATATATCATGTAAATAAATGTATCATCATTACTGTTTTCATTTGTTACTAAGAAAAGTACTTGTTATTCATGTCATACTTTAATCATAAAATTCTTATTTATCTAATTATTGACCAAAAAGGGAAAAGCGAACACTAAATTATTTAATTTAAAATATTTAATTTACTGATTACATTATAATCCTTTATAAAACTTAAGATTAATATTAATAACAATAAAAATAACTAATATCTTATTGACAGTTCCGAATATCCAAAAGAATTCTCCAAAAATGATAACTGAATTAAGCTTGAAACTTTTCGAATTGAGTCCGCTTGTGATTTGTTGAGCCAAATTGGATGTTACCTAAAGTCTATTGTTGGTTAAATTTGTCATTAAATACTGATTATCGCTTACCTATTGTTGGTTAAATTTGGCATTTGATGTTTGAATTTTATGCGGTCCTTATATATGTTTTCCGCAACTATTTAGACCAATCAAAATAGAGTGATCATATTTAATTTAATTTTTGTTAATTTTGTCTTCTTTTTTCTTTTTAATATTTGTAATTTTTAAATATTTTTATTAAATGGGTAATTTTATTGTTACTTTCTGCATTTATCTGTATTCTGATGCTTTCTGATGCTTTTAATTTCATATTAATTCTATGTTTTATTTTTCCTATATTTTATTTCGTTATTGCACTTATTTTATATTTATTTTTAAGTTATTTTTGATTTTTAAGGTACTTTTTTGTTGTTTCTTTTCTATTTACTTACGATATTTCATATTTTGTTTTACATGAATACATGAATATACATGAATACTTTTATACGTTGAAATCAATTATACACACAAAAGATTTTATCAAAGACAAATCCTACTAAAAGTTTTATGATTAATAAAATGATTACAGATTAAGGAAAATTTACAAGAACAAGCAGAGGTCACTTAGGGTGACCGATTTTATATACATAAGTTCGAAATGTTCTGTCTATTGCTTATCAAAATCATTCACTGTACTGTCACACTTGATCTTGGTTGGCTGGATTCATTGACATAATTTGTTCTGCGACACTGGGTTTGGAGGACTGTTTCGGTTGTTAAGGATTTGGGTTGAGTTGTGGTTGGTAAGATGTTGGTTACTGCGATTGCTTGAAGAGTTAGATGTGGTGTTTCACTTGTTGGATTGTTAGATCTATAATGTTTTGCGATCTCGTAGAGTTTCACAAATACTATTTGCAAGATGAGGGTAGCTTCTGCTAGTACCACATAGAGGGTATCTTCGAAGTTAACTCTCTTGCTAGGTTTTTCGGGCTGACTGGAAAATGTTTGTTTTCGTGTTCTTTGTTCTATCTGGTCGAGTTGATGAATTTGGGTTAAAATCCTTATGTTAATCATTTTGCACATAGTGTTAGATCCGCATTGTAATCGAATGTTATTTATATAAGTTCTGGTTTCTCTGATACTTGCGAGTTTTTCTTGTTGGGTGTGATCAGGGTTTGCTTGTCGACATCATTCTTCTTCGGAATATTTCTTTGGGTTTCGCTGGTCGCTGATTTGGTTTGGTGACATCATTGGTTGTTGAAGTTCTATGTAACCGAAGATTGTTACTAGGATTATTATGGTTGTTCCGAGCCACATGCTGCTGTATAGGGTTATTAACATATTTCATTTTATTTACATTCAATCTCTTATTTCTTGTCTCGTTTTTTCCAGATTTCTTTTGTGTTCGACCTGTAGGGAATCGTTTTCTCGCCCATATTCGTTATTTATTCTCTTTTTTTGTTATTTATTTTCTATCTTTTGGTATTTGTGACTCCATATTTCCATTTCTTCACACTCTCGTTGTAAAAAAAAATCGAATTTTATTTTATTGGCATCTTGGCGAAAGGGAGATAATTCTCACCCTTATGAAATCTGTAGTTTTTAGGCATTAGATCTTCGGATGCTGGAGATAACGACTCCTGCATCAAACATTTTCTCCGGAAAGCTTCAATCGAGCAGGACAAAGTATAAACATGGCAAGCCATGGCTTTCCTGGAGCTCCGGACATTGGGTTCATTCATTAATCTCTGTCATTGTCTGGTTGGGACACATCAACTCTGTTTATAGGCTATTTCGGTAAGGTCTGTTTTATTATTGGGCAATCTAAAGGTTAGGTAAATTGGTTAGAGTTGGAAGACTCCGTTTGTGGGTTTTATATATAGATTAAAGCTACTTTTTATAATAAGTATTAGAAAGAATAGGCGAAGATATAATAGCAATAGCCGTATAATAGCAATATAAACAACTAAAAAGACTATCAGATTGGCAGAATCCCTACAAGGATTCTTACATTGACCTATTTGATAGTTATACGTCACTATGATATAAAATGATATATATTATTTAAATAGACCAACGGTAATTAATAATTACAGCACATAAAAATAGGCGTGGGAAAAATTGAAATATTGCAGAAGTAATGTCATTTAGTAGTTATTGAATATAAATAAGTTTAATATTTTGGTAATTTAGAATTCGTTTATTAATCTATTTAAACAATTATTATCGACTATAAATAGATATAGATAGTTAAATTATTCTTGTTGAATATATTTAGTATGATATATTATAGCCATAGTATACATATAGTTAGGAAATGATGCATAGATTACATATTATATATACACATATACACACATACATAGAGTAAATAAGCAACATTTTTATCTTTGACTCTGACTCTGACTTTGGGTGTTTATTTATGATATTAATTAGTAATTTTATTATTTTTATTATTATAGTATAACCATAGTGGACGAGATAAGTAACATATATATACAAGTAGTAGTAAATTTACATTTATATATAGTTAAGGAACGTTGTACACTTAATCTCATGGAGTATTTTCTAGAGAATTTATTATTTAATGGATAGTTTTTGCATAATTATAATATAACCATAATGGACAATATAAATAAGATTGGATACTTTGAGTACATATATAGTAGATAGTATTATTAGTCTTTAAAAGTATGCTCTCTCAGAATATGATAACTACTGATAACGGCAGCCGTGCAGGCTTTCCGTGCTAGTCCTTTTATTTCTGATTTTGTTAGACCGATTTTACTGAGTACTTGGTTGTTATTACTATCCCAGGAACCAAGAGTACCTTTTACTAAAGCCGAGATAGTAGTCTTAATTTTATGGGATTTTTCAATGTCTATAGCCAGGTTAGCATATTTGATATAGTTATTCTTTGTCGCGGGTTTAAAGTTTTCCCTTTGTTCATATGGGACTTTTATGTCAAGAATATGGATGTTCTTATTCCTAGAAGATTTTATAATGAGATCTGATTTAAGAGTCGAAACAACTCCTCGAGGAGTTATTTCAATATCAAGATGGAAGTTTAAGTTAGAGAGAAATTCGCATACAGCTTCAAGGACTCGAGAGTGTTTGTTTCTGCTCGCATTAATCTTCACTGGACAATGGTTGAAGATATGCGCCTGTGTTTCTGGATGAGAATGACATTGTCTGCATTGTATTGATTTTCCAGTATTAAGCCTATGAGATGTGAAGCTTAATTTTAGAAGGTTGTTGCTAGCTCTGACAAGGAAGAAGAATTGGGCGTCATTAAGTATATTAGTTTTTAAGAGAAAGTCCGCAGTACTACTATGAGTGATGGATTTGGCAATATGACCTTGATGTGAGAGAGCCATCCATTTTTCTGCATGTATGAGGCCGATAATGCAGTGTAATTCAGAGGATATATTCTTAACGTTATATTCATTGAAGTAATTAATTCTGTCATTATATTTAACTTCTAGCTGGTATGAGTCGTCCAAAAGCAGGATTTTGGCATGTATTCCATATTTTCGACGAAGCAGATCAGCAGATTTTTTAAATTTAGAGAAAATTGAACGAGTTTGAAAAGATTTGGAGGTGTTACCATTAATCCAGGATAATGCGGCTTCAAGGTTAGCCTGACCACGTGCTAGTGCAAGTTCAGAAAGGACAAGATTACGAAAAGTGATATCTGAGGAATTTAAAGCACGTGAGAGATGTACTATGCTCTGTATGATATATTCGTCAATTGCAGCGGTGAGTTCCATTCCACCCATTTTTATAGAGGCGTATAAAAAATTATTATTAACTTGCAGAAGTCTTGTTTTGATCATTTTTCTTATCTTATTGTCGAAACCTTTTTGGGGAACACGATCCTTTATGATACTGTCCTTATGAGAGTCGAGAACGTTATGGAAAATTTCACAGTTGCGAAAAGGGAATATGAGACGTGGGTGTGTGATTATTTTGAAAGCATTTATCTTTTGGGAAGGGTGAAGATGTGAGTTTAGTATTTTTTCGGTATCCTTAATAGCAAATTCGAGTCTTTCATTGATGTTGTGCCTTTTTTTATATGAGAAATCTATTCCAAGATATCTGTAGAAATTAGAGTCGTCAATTTTTGGAATAGTCTCATTGTATAGTTTTTAATTGGGTGGTAATTAAATTTATTATCAAAGTGGAAGTAACCGGATTTTGAAGGTTTGAACTTTAAATTGGCAAGTAAGGCGAGGCGGATAGTTTCAAGGAGACCAGAGGTAATTGAGGAGTAAGAGTCAGAAATCAATACAATGTCGGCCGCATACCTAAGATACCTATATTCATATCGCCAAACATGAAAAGATGAGAGATTAAGATATTTTTAATAATATAGTAAATAGAAAGGCAAAAGAGAGCCATAGAGAGTAGGCATCCCTGTTTTACTCCTTTTAATATTGGAACAGAGGGCGATTTTTCCCCTTCGCAGTCGAAGATAGTTTTTACACTGTCATACATATTGTTTATTAATCTAATGGATTTAGGATGAAGGCCCATTGTTGATAACATATGCCAGATAAGATCATGTGGTAAAGAACCGAAAGCATCAGTGATTTCAAGCCAGATAATATGAAGGTCTGACTTGTTACGTAAAGAAGCATCCTTAATGAGTTGGAGGATTAGGTTATGTTCAGCGCATCCATCGGGGGCACCGATTGCTTTCTGATTTTTAGAAATAAGGTTACCCTCCTTGATCTATCCAAGGAGTCTGTTATTAAGGAGCGAGGAGAAAACACGGTAAGCTAAGTTCATAATGGAAATCGGTCTCCATGAGCCAGCTTCATGGCTTATCTCGTTCTTTCCTTTCCAGCTTTAAGGACAAGTTTTGTGCTAAAGGTTTTCCATTTAGATGGGTAAATGGAGTTTCTTTGGATGTTATTACATAAAGATAAGATAAGTTCAAGATCTGGTGAAATTTTTTTCCAGTTGGCAAGAGTGTTAATGTTTAAGCCCGGAGTGGTGTTGTCAAAGTTTGAAAAAATATATTTTATCTCATCGATGTCAAAAGGGGTAAGGAGTAGTTTTCTGGAAATGAACATTGAAGGTTAATAGAAAGTGGGTTTGAAGTTACCAATTCTCCTGCAAAAAGTTTAAGAATATTTGCCATAGTAGGTTTTAGGAAAGTATTCTCATTATTTAAAATTTTTGAAATTTCCTCCTTGGGATCAAACTTGTACATGTTCCTTTTGATAATTAATAATTTATTGTCATGTTTTTTCATCTTATGGATGATGTCAGACTATTTTTTAGTGATATATTTTAAAACGTTAATATTTTCGTTAATTTTTTCAATATCGCAAAGGACTGTATCACAGTCCGTTACATCTGTATTTAGGTTTATTATAAGGCTATTGATAAATGGTCGATATTTTCGCACATCATCATTAGCCATTCTATTATTTATAATTCTTCTAATAATTATTTAATTTCATCAATCATTATATTTATCTGTCGGGAAGTGATTTTAACGTTTTTCACTAAGCATTCGATCATATGACACACAAAAAAGGCTGATTCATTAGGATAGTTACATCTTGGGTATTCAAGATATTTGATTTCAATATTAATAGGCGAGACGATTCTCTGAAGGTCAAAAATAGTGTTAAGCATATTATTGGCAAGTGTCATGTAAAGAGAGACTTTCATCTACAGGAGGGTCAATAAGAAGTGCTAGTTTGCGACGTTTGTCTAGAAAGAAGAAGAACCAATTATCTTTACCATAACACATTGGCATGATGATTTCATTCCAATCAGAAAAATCTTTAAAGGGGAAAGATTCGAAGAAAGTTTTAAAGTTGTGTTGGATTAGAGCATTGCCTATATAAGGGTCTACAAAAATAATTGTTTCTCTGATTGCAAAGGAAAAAGATGAAAGCCTTAATTGTGTGTTGGGACCATCATGCTGCTTCCCTATCTACATTATTTGAAAAAANTCATCGTTTTCTCCCATTCAGAGCAGGAAGAAAACTAAGACGCGTGTTCCATTTCCGTTCCATCTCCATCCAGATATATCCTCAATTTCATCTTGTAGCCATTTTCCAAGAGTAAAATGCTGGACTATTTGCCGTTATACCTTTCCCATTTTTTGCCTGTTGTCTTTTCTCCTTTACTCCTTGAAGTTTCCATATGTATGGGGGCGGTTGGCAATACATCTGTGTGGATCACATCCATTACTTTTTGATGCAGTTCTCAAATTTCTTCGTGTCTTATTTTGACTAGCTTTGCTTGCATCTTCATACTTACTCTTGCTTCCTCGAATGCTTCTCGATTTTTTAATAATTCTCCGGTCAGTATGGTCAGTGAGACCATTTCTCATTCTAGTTGTTTAGTTTTCTTTTCACTTTCCTTTAACACCACAGTCCACATCTCATAATACAAGTGATCCTCTTTTTCTCGCACTTCCTTAGATGTTGCAGTAACAACTTTTATTCTATAAGAGGAAGTCTTAATAGCTTTAAAATTCTTCGTCTTTTCGATAATTACAAAATTATATTCCTTAATTTAATTGAATATGGTTTAATTTAATTATCACAATTAATTTTTTTTATTAATTATCAAATTTTTAAATAATAATTTTCAAATTAAATTTTCAAAGTCATTTTCATGTCATGCTTCAGGCGTTTTCTCGAATTTTAATTAAATTTGTTTTAATTTTTTAATGTTATTTTCATAATGTACTAACCTAATTATCATCAATAATCATGAAAGTTTCCAACAAAGTTAAATTTGTTTGAACATATCAAATTGATTTCAATTTATTTAAATCATTTGAATTTTTAATTTACAAATAAATTTCGATTTCAAAATTTGTTTTTTAAAATTTTATATGACTATTTTCTGATTTACCATTTTAAACATGGGGATTATAATGACATATTACAATTATTGTATTCCAACATATAGGGATCCTTCCTCAATGCCCGACATTTCTGCAGTACAGAAATTCGATCCACTTTTAGGATTTCCAAATGGTCGAAAAGAGCGACCTAAGCCAAAAGTATTGTAATTATAAAAAATTTTGAAATTTTGAAATTTAGAAATTATTAAGGTAAGTTATGAGGAAATGATCGCAGCTGGGCTTACTGATAGGCAATGTGATTATTGTGCTGATGTATTAATATCTTTTAAGTTAAATTTTTATGTCATGTGATTTGAATGATTTTTGATACTTTAAAGGAAATGTATGGTGGAATACGGTCCTATCTCTATGATCTTTTATTGCGGTGGATTGAAACACGAACATAATGAATGTATGAGAAATGATTATAAATTACGCATGATGGAATATGAACGTGAAAGACGCTTATTAGCAAGGAAAAGAAGATTAGAACAAATTAGTTATAGTTAAAATTAAATCTATGTATATCTAGTTTAATAAATTAGAAGGCGTTTTTGTTTCATTTATTATATAATTGATTACAAATTATTTTTATATTTTGTAATAAATTTTATTTTATGACAATAATTTGAATCCAGCTAGAAATAATTATTCCATTTTGAGTATATGATTCACGTCGCTTACTAATATTTAGTGTACAATTCTAAGTTTCAATCGATCCCGAGAAGAGTTGGAGCTTCAAACTTTCACATTGGCAATGAGATGAAATATATTTATTCCGATATTTCAGGATTTCTAACGAAAGAAAATTTCTTAAAAATGTATAATTCGTGGAGGTTTTTTCTATTCTCATAAATTGTTAATTGATTTGAGGTATTTTCCCTGATTAAAATTCATAGTTAACGTCAATTCAAATTATTGCTAGTAGATAGAAACACAGGCAAAAGCAAAATGATGAATGTTCCTTGACGGGTGAAGGATTTCCTAGATAATGGTGAATAACATGGTACATGTATGTGACCAGGATGGTTTCGATAAATATGATCAATGGCGAACGCAGGACTGAGACCCTAGATTTTTGAACTTTAACTTTGAATAAACTTATTAATACTTTTGCATTTTCATTAATGAAAACAGTTTTCTGCTACAGAGGCGTAACTTAGATGGACAGTAAGGGACATTTTGTTCCCGGGCGCCAAAATGATGTATTATAATAAGCACACAAGTCTAATAAATCAACAATAATAATCTGCAATAAAACTATTTTGGTAAATATGAATATTATTTCAATTACGATTTTTATCAATGTTTTTATTATATTATAAGACCTTTTTTTCCAATTTCACCATTGATTTCTTTTCCATTTTATTTATTAAAAATTTTGAAGACTATGAAGCAGTAAAAGCATCGATATATTTACTGATTTAATCATTATTTTCCAATCTATATTCGAATTGCTACTAAACCATAATAATATATTTATATATTATTTCAGTCATGCCAGGAAGAAAAGAAGTGGGTCACAATGTCGCCAAAGGAAACTGGAAGCCGAAATAGCATCAGAAAAATCAAGTACATTATTTGTTAGTTTTTTAAAGAAAGCCAAGAAGAAAGAAGCTGAATCTACAAACTTCAATGCCTCAGAATCAGAAGATGGTGGATATCAAACATATATTTCAGAGCATGTTGACAATAGCAGTTTCAATTGCAAGCAATGTACTATAATTTCTATAACTTTGCTTCTTTATTAATTGCTTTATTATTTGCTCCTTTCATTAAAACTAAAATTGTTTTTCCTTATTAAACGGGGAGAGGGCAAGACTCCAATTTTATAGTTCGCTAGTGGGCGCAAAAACTTCATAGCTACTCCTCTGTTCTATCATATTGTAAAATAGAAATGTTGTTATATTAACATACTATACAATAGTATATATGTCAGTCTAGTATTTACCACTAGGCCGACAAGACCGAAACCTGGGGGTGACATGACATGTATTAACTTGTACAACCAAGGACTAATGAAGAAAATTCAAGAAATGTTTAATTATTATGTTACTAATAAACTCACTAAGTTACCGATACTTTAATTGCTCTCATTTTTTAATAGAATCAGATGGGTTACTCTTCCTAATATAATTGTGAATGTCAATATGCAATTTTGATTTTGGAGGTGTGGCAAATTGTAAAATCCGTTGGTTATCAACATTTTGTAATATATAATAACATAATCAAATTATATCTTAGATATGATTATGAAAATAAGTCTGTCTATTGTGTATATCAAATAAGCTTAGGCAGTTGTGAAAGCGATATTAAAAACTTTTTCCCGAAGTGTTGTCATTGGCTGAAGATAGTTTGTGAAAGCTAACAAACAGTTCAACCATAAGTAGGTATTTAGTAGAAAAATATTTTTTTATTGCTGTCGAGGACTACGGTGTTTTTTTTAACGAGGGCCGGATTTTGTATAAAAAAATTATATAGACCTTAAAAATATCTTGGCTTTTTAGTGACAGTCGGATTTTGTGTACAAAATTACTGTGAGTTATTTAAGGATACCTGGATTCTATTTACTCCTTTGGAGCAATGGGTTTTTTAACTATAGTCGGATTTTGTGTCAAAAATTTCAGAGACCTTAAAATACTTTAACTTTTTTAGTGACAGTCGGATTTTGTTTACAAAATTCCCGAGACCAAAGAGACCCCATGAAAAAATACCAAGTAAGCCTCTGGAGAAATGGCTTTTTTAGCGAAGACTGGATTTTGTATAGAAAGTTCATTGGTTCAAAGAGATACCATTATAATGGTGTGAATTTAAAAAAATAATGTAGTTCCGGCGCAACAATTAAAAAATATTTTTAGGGGCTACTATCTACCTACTAGCATAGTATAAAATGCAAAAAATATTGTATAAAACAAATTTTTGTCTATAAATTTTGTAAAAACGTGTATCAAGCGGAGTGGGAGGTTTAACTCTTCAACTAGAGCCATGATTTTCAAGCAAAAACACTTAATATTGAGAGCACAAGAGATTTGAAAATCACATATACATTTTAAAAATTTAAATAAAAATTCATCAATTTATAATTATTAAGCTTTCTCTTAAAAAATAAACCACTTATGAAGATAGTTTTAAACACCGATTATTTTCAATGTCTTATCGAAGGTTTGATTTTCTTAAACTAACAAACTAAATCTATTCGAATTAACTGATCCCATATAAGTGTTTCTCAAATAACAAGCCACGTCCAAAAGTAGCCTTGAGACTTTCGAATAAAAGCTGCGAAACGATCTTCAACAAAAAACTTTTCGTTTTACTAAATACCATAAAAAATTATAACTGATATTATCATAAAATTAGTTCAGGGAATTTCATAAAAAATAGTTTTCGTTTTAGGTAAACCGAGAGCTATAACAATTAAAATGTATTAATATTTTAATTTCGAGTAAAATGTCGAGCCCAACATTAAAATGTTAATTTCCTTTTAAAAATAAACTTAATTTAATTGCCATTGATTGTTTGATTCAGTCGCACAATATTTCCCATGAAACCTAAAGAAATCAATTATACAAATATATATCCGAGCCGTTAAATACAAAAAGTCAATAATATACTACTTACAACACACATAAAATATTGTCATAAATATAAAAATTAACAAGCTAAAACGTTATATCTATATATTATATACAAAATTGAATAGAAGTAGATTCAAATGAATGATATCATTCAATATATGAAGACGACAAGGACAAATACGATGACGATGAAAGTAATATATATATTCGCAGTTTTTATCAACAATATTTTTTTAATAATAAATAGCGCAATTAAATACAAATTATTAATATTTATATATGTATATTTTTATATACGTTGCTGTTGTAGTCTTTAACCGTAACCAAAATATGTTTTGTGCAACACTAAAATCGCTAAATTCTTTACACAATGTATTTACATGAAAGCTGAAGTCATCGATTTAAAAGTAGGGACATGATCTGATATAATTATTGAGCTGACAACTTCTGACGATTTCTGAATGCCACCGTGGAATTGCGCGTGTGGCGGTGCTGCGGGCTGTGAACAAATAGAATAAGTTCCACCGCCGCTATTGCCATGGAGGATAGATAAATGTGATTGGTCAATTTCTGACACTTGTGGATTGATTGTTTTCTCATTGTTCCGCTTTCTCAGTTTGGGGTTTGATAATTGATTTGAGGTGGTGGCGGCAGTTGCGGTGGTGGTAGTGGCGGTAGCAGTGGGGTTGGCAGTTGAGTTGTCGAGATCATCTGGGGTTGGGATAGATTTCTTGGTGTCGTCCGAGCTGATAATAATGTCATCTGATAATCGATACGATAATGGCAAATCGGCGTTCTGTGACGGCGGTTTCAGGGGCTTGTTATTATTTTTCACCAGGTTTATTTGCTCCAGTAATTTGTCATTGAAATTTGACAGTTGAACATTGAATGTTTTCATGGCTAAATGGGATATTATGAGCATATATTAGGATAATCAATATTTATATTCATATAGTACTTCTCTCATCGGTCGTTGTGGTCATTAATGAGAAGGGGAATTTCTGATCGCCATTGCTCTGATGATCTACGGATTTAATTGACGATTTCATCATCGATACCGCTTTGACGGTGGCATCATTTGGTTTGGTAACCCGCTGGTTACGCCGTTGCATCGACCGGACTTGATGCTCCAATTTCACCTTTTCTCTCTCCAATTGTTTCACTTCCTGCCATTCGCGGATCTGGGAATCTCGTTTCTGGGTGAGTAATAACGTTTCCATCTCCTCTTTGCTTCGTTCCGGGAGATTATCCGGTAGCGGAACATATTCATCATCGAACTCTTCAATTTCCTGGAGTAGATCTGGATTTGGCATTCCAGCCATTCTAGCAATGCTTGCCGAGTGACTGGTCCAGTCATTCGGACCTGACGTGTCACAATTTATCGATTTATTCTTACAATCCTACAATTAAGTCGACATAAAATGATTGGCAGTGACAGTGATGGATAAGTAGAACAATAAAATATAAAAGATAAAATAATTTCTGAAATATTCTGAAACAATAAATTATTAAAATTATATAATATTAATAAAAAAATAGAAATAATAAATAATAAAACAATTAAATAATAATAATATAATTAAAATAAAAAATAGTAATTATAAATAATAAAATAATAATCAATAAAATAATTAAACAATTATGTTAATTAATAAAATAAAAATAAATAATAATAATAATGCAAATACATAATATAAATATATTATTATTAATATAAATTATATATAATTAAAATAAAAAATAGAAATTATAAATAATGAAATAATAATCATTAAAACAATTAAATAATAATAATAAAGCAAATACAAAATATAAATATATTATTATTAATATAAATTATATAATATAATTAAAATATTTAAATAATAATAATTTTAAAATATATAAAAATGTTAATTAATAAAATAAAAATACATAATATAAATTATAAATCATAAAAAAATAATAATCATTAAAATAATTAAATAATAATAATTTTATAAAAATAAAATAATAAAATAAATAATTATGATTTCATCAAAGCAAATACATATATATAAATATTATCAATTATTTTATAATAATTAAAATAACAATTAATAATAAATGGCAAAAATAATAATTATAACAATAATATAATTTTTTTTGATAAGGTTAAAAACTAATTGAGGGAATCCAAATTAATCGTTATAATTATACTTACAAAATTATTTTCGGATCTGTCAAAATCGAAATGGCAATCAGAAGTGGGAGATGGTTGGCTCTCGAAGGAATCGATAGATCTTTGAGAAGGGGCATATATTGACAAGCAATCGTTATCGTTATTGGGATTAATCGATAATTCATCTATATCACTGGGAGTTCTAGGACCGCGATCGTTAAAGTTTGACATTCTCCATTCAGATCCGGGAGAATTCGGAGATTTAGATGGAGATCTCGGACATAATTCCACGTGAGAATAAGTAGCAATTGGAATATTATTATTATCCAATGAACTCGGCTCGGTGTCTGATTGATTTCTGTTGATATATACCCGGTTTAAGAACGCAGTAGATTTTGTAAGTCTTGGATCAAGATTTCCAGGCATTTTTAAATTATTTAAAGTATTCAAATAAGATAAAGACGAATTTTTGTCGGCATTAGATTCGACAGGTTCCGTTACTATGGTAACGCTCTGAGAAATTAATGGAGAATCGGTTTTGAGTTTTTTAATTGTTTCAAGATATGCTGCAGAATTATAGCTTTCTATTTCTCCAGATTCATCAACAGTTTCCTTAACAGGCAAACCATATTTGTCCGAGATTCCAACCCACTCACTGTCGTTACTATCACATGTCTTCTTGCTGATTTTCAATGATAGATTCGATTCATTTTTATTTGCTTTATCACAATATCTTCGCTTTCGATACTCAGATAACGTTAATTTGGTTTTCGATTGTTCTTGATCCATCACATTCTGATCCCATTTATTATTCGATTTATTAAAGCTGCTTATCTACAATAACAGCTCAGGAATAAGGGATGATAAATTTCGATAAAAAAAATTCACTTCAGAAGAGCTGATTTTAAATGCGTTGTCTTCCATTGAAAATTGATTCAGCAAACGTTTTTTGGGATTCATTGCAACTTTGGGAGGTGTCAATGAAAAAGCGGCATTATCAACAGATGTTATAACCGGCGGTAAAAAACTATGCTTGGAACTATTGTCAATAGATATGAATTTCTCAATAAATGCGTCATTTAATGTGTTATTAGTTTCTTTAGTGGTGGTTTCTGACGCCTCGTTAAGATTTTCTTCCAAAAGTGCCTAAATGAAAATATCCAAATATTGATTATATTATAAACTGTATAAACTGCTGTAAAATTATCAAATCATTTTTTTAATAGATTATGTGATAGAATAAGACTTTTTGTTCATGAAAGGACCAAGAAATAGATAATAGATTTAAATAGGTTTTAGATTGGAATTAAGACATACCAAAGTACCCAAAGGAAAAATTATATATTTGTGTATCCATAACAACTATAGTAATTATAATTATAAATATAGTAATTATAATTATCTAATTTATAACAATTTTATATATCTTAGTCCGGTTATATTGGCCGCCTCATATTGTAGACAAAATCTATAGGAACGTAACGGAACGGATCAATTATTTCTCTTTATGTAACAGATGTTTATAATGGTCACATTCTTCATCATGAAGTACATGGCTTATCGTTGATTCAAATGGATATTCACAGCTTCATTCTTTAGTTTTATTTTCTTAGGTCAATAGGAAATATTTATAGAAATTTTATCCTTTCTGTTGATATATCAACAAGGTAGGCTTTTTATTTGAAAAAATTACATAACAGTTATGGTGTACTACTCCCAATGCGGTATTATAACATGTAATAATTATTCTGAATTTAATTCATACTGTGAACATCTATGAAAAGCACTATATATATATATATATATATATATATATATATATATAAGGAATGGTTAAAAAAATTAATTAATTTTAATTTCGTTTTCCTTACAAAATGAATATTTAATTATCATTGATTATTAAGCAACCACCAGTATAGAATAATATACAATAAGTCATTATCCTGTCATATTTTGGATTTACAATCCAATTGCATCATACTATTTCGATCGATTTCTTTTTCATTATAATAAATAATAAATAAATATTAAAAATATTAATAAAAAATAATTAAAATAATAGCAATAAAAAATAAATATAAATTATAACAATAAATATCAATAAAATATAATTAAAATAATAGCAATAAAAAAATAGTAAAACCAATAATAAAATAAAAAATAATTAGTAATTATTAAAATAGTAAATAACAATAAATGTTAATTAATAATTAAAACAGTAAATAACAATAAATGTTAATTAATAAAAAAATAATAACAATAAATATCAATAAAAAATAATTAAAATAGTGATAATAAATGCTAGTTGTAATTTTCGATTTAAGATAATGCAATTGTGTCCCGGTTTCAATCAATTTCTTTCTCACTATCTTTTATGTAGAGCATTCATAATGATAATAATGTAAATAATAATTGTTTATGAGTGGTTGCGAACAAAAAAGTCGAGAAACACTATGCAAATAATAATAATAAAATTAATAAATAAATCCTACCTGACTGAGCCAGCGTTTCTTTGCATGTGGTGGATGCTGAACAGATGGATTATTTGTTGAAGTGCTATTTCCTCCTTCGTTATAACTTTCATTGAACATTTTTGCACTGTTTTCTCTGCTGAATTTTTCCATTGGATTCGATTGTTGTTCTTTGTAGACAATTAGCCCGCATTGTTCATTTGAAGATACATTAGCTTTCTCACTTTCTTCAATTGATGAATTATTCGAATACTCAACTTTAACGTGGTTATCAGTCTCATTTGATTTAGAATATAATTGTTTCTCAGGAGCCTGCAACTTGTCCGAATCACTAAATGATG
Organism: Schmidtea polychroa; assembly: GCA_959609185.1. Classification (NCBI taxonomy): domain Eukaryota; kingdom Metazoa; phylum Platyhelminthes; order Tricladida; family Dugesiidae; genus Schmidtea; species Schmidtea polychroa. The sequence continues at coordinate 57,254 of CAUHTR010001432.1, read as the reverse complement.
ACGACTTGAACTTATTGGGTTTCCGTTTCATGCTGTGGGCAGAATTCAGCCTATATGCGTTATCGCTTTCTTTGTTCTCGCACGATAGATTATCATCACAAAAGTCAGAGTCACCAAATTTCGGCGATGCTAAATCATTAGATTCATTAGCATTTTCTTCTGATTGGTTGCTTTCATCTGCAAATGAACTTTTGCTGCGTTTCCTTTTTGATTTACTGTCTGAATTTTCATTTTTCAAAATTCTTTGCCACATAATATTCACCCATCGTTCCTCTCGACTGCCTTTCATTGGATCTTTCATTCCGTCTTTTATTTTACATGAATGTAACTTGCGATGTTTCGATTTATAAGCGGCCAATAACTTTTCATCCGATGAATCAATAAAAGATTCAACTTCAGTAGAGGACTTTTTAGTTTCAAATGAATCGGAAAAATTCTTCTCCGATCCTTCTGCCTCCACAATTGGCGTTGGCTCAATTATACATTCATCCTTTGATTTCTCAGATGCCTGACAAACAATTTCCGTTTCTATATTCGGTTCTTCTTCTGGTTCTTCTTTTAAGCTAGCCGAAATAAGCATTAAATCATTTTTCAAGTCGTCAATGTTAGAGGTTTTATAGCTGACAATATAGCTCTTGTTATTTTTAAAACTTTTTCTTCCTCTTTTAGCTTTAACAGGAGTGGCAACAGATATATTCCTTTTTTCTTTAAACACTTCTGCCACAGCCTGTGAATGAGTTTCGATTACTTCTTCCTTTACTATTTCTTCTTTATATTCCTCTGGGGACTCTTTAGGAACAATTTCTTTCACTTGCTCGATTTCAACATTCTCTCCATAAATCTTATGACTATTGAAATTGGTTATTTTTCTTGATAGTTTCTTATCCATCCGACTTTTACGTTTAATCTTTTTAGCTTCTTTCAATTTCTGTTTGTAAATTTTGTTATTAATTTCCTCTAGCCAATATTTGCCTTCCTCTTCTCGAGTCATTTCGTGTTTCATTTCGTGAGAATATTGGAGGATATTAGTCTCATATTCTTCATTTGAAGAAATGTTTGCATTGTTATCAAATGATTTCTCAGTGCCGTTGTACCTTTCAGGAGATGATGCAGGCTCACTAGATAAATCCACATCTTTTTTAGATTCGACTACTTTCTCTTTTTTATGTTTGACAGGTCTTCCGACTTTTTGTGGAACGATTGGTTTATAAGATTTAGTTGGTTTGGTTTTATTGGCACAGAGTTTACGACTAGAATAAAATGTTTGCTAAAATTTATTTAGAAATATTGATTTTTTTAATTCAAGATTTTATTCTAATGTCAATAAAACAGAGCAGAGAGATTTAAGTAGTTTTTTATACTGTCATATTTTGCATCAATCGAAAGAGGAAAGAATTTACTAATGTAAAAAAGACGTTTCTCCAAAGTCAATTTTGATTATGCGATAGCAAGCAGGAAAGGTGAGGGAATCTCGACAGTATTTAGGTAATAGGAAATTTCATTTCTACACCCACAATTATGTAGATTGGATTCGCTAATGAATAGGAATTATGTCATTTCCAATTAACGGGAAGTGTCCTTCAATGATAATATGAGAGCTGCCAAGAGTAGAAGTACGGATTCAAGAGTAAGGAACTCATTTCTTTGTATTCATGAAAAAGAACATGCAAAAATGTGTTGTTTGCAATCAATGTTTAATGTCAGTAGCACTAAAACTAGAACAAATTCTCATCAATTCAAATTTAGGCAATCACTTTAAAATTAAATGTTATGATAAAAATTATTATTGTTATAAATATATAAATATTTTATAAATATTTTTAAAACATTTTTTATAAAACTACTATCAATTATTATTATGATAATTATTTATTTTTTTATCATTATTTATTATTATTATTATTATTATTATAAACAATACCCATTATTAAAATATAAATGAAATAAATTATTTTTATTAAAATTCTTAATATAATAATCATTATTTATTTATATAAATATTATTAAATAATAAATCAAATAAATTATTTGTATTAAAATTGTTATTATAATAATTATTTATCATTATATATTATTATTAAAATATAAATAAAATAAATTATTTGAATTAAAATTATTATTATTATATTCTAGCTAAATTGTGACAGATTAAAAATTATTATTGTATAATTTTAAATTTTCTGGAATATTTATTATTTCAAAAAAATGTTCATGTCAAAACTATTAATAATAAACTTAACATTTCCTAATTTAATTACAAAGTTATTAATTTGGTTTTTTTCCTGTTGTTTATTATTTCTGTAAATCATAAATGAAATATTTAATACGGACTTAAAATTAAATGGTTTAATTGATGAAGATTTTGAAATTGATTACAACAAATGAATGTAAGCGTGCTTTGCAAACGGATTGCACCTTGCGTCAAGCGTGATCAATAACGATTATCAACAAGAAATAATACAATTGGTACAACCGTTAAATTAGCTTCAATTATTCATTGCTTTATAAAAATATAAAAATGCATAAATTAATATAATGGAAAATAGCTTACTGGGCCTTTAGGCTCCAATGGCTAGACGATATTCGTTTGAAATTTTTAAAATTCGAATGCAGAGACAAACTCGGATGAATATTTTCATTGGTCCGACATGGGACCGACTCGTTGTCTGATATTTCTTTGAATTCTGTCAAGCAATTATTCGAGCTACTATCTGATGATGCCTTCACATCAGCCCGTTGTATGCCATTCTGTCGGTTTAATGGGGGCCGACCTCGTTTGTTGCGCCTAACCACCGGTGGCGGGTTAGCATCTATAGCAACCGGCCGATCCATGATTTGCCGGTTAGAAGTGTTCAGTATTTTAGCAGCCCGTCCTCGCCTAAATTGAATATAATATAAATTAGGATGATATAATACGAACATGTTCAACACAAAAAACGAGCCAATCAGGTTAATTTTAATATTTTTCATAGAAATAATAATAATTGATCTTGCTGCAGATAATGAAATTATCAATAAAAGTAGAAAATATCCATCGAACGTGGATAGGAATGGCTGGATGGCGGTGATAGCATATAAACCAGATCCCGATAACACACGGTATTCTGGGACAGGGAGAATATTGCCCAGACTGAATTGCGATAACCGAAACTCGATGAAAGCTACACAGTAGCGGATAATAGCATGGCTGCAACTAGTTAACAACTGGAAAATGTTAGCTAGGCCCAAGAAAAATATCTATTGTAAGCGCGTTTAACAACTCTATGAATCGCGTGGAGATATTTTTAACGGAGGGGGTGAGAAATTGTTTGGGTTTAATTTATAGAGACCTCGCCATAATTTATCAATATCTATTTACTTTTTATGAGGCTTCGACATAATTGGATTGGGTTTCAAATGCTCAGGATTATACATGAATGCTTCGTACTCGTCCAACGGAGAAGTTACCAGCTTTTTGCGACGGGCTTCCTCAATCATCCAGTATTTCAACTCGCAATTCGGATGACCACATGCACACTCAACCGAATAGCTGCATTTCTTATAATTAAAATCGAACCCGATCGTAATTTCCGTGTCATTTGAAATCCAATTGATCGGCGTGATAAAGAACCGGATCGATCCATTCGGTGCCACTCGATGCTTCACCTATATTTATTATCGTAATAACCAATCGGTTTACAATAAACTAATTTACAATACCTCAGCGTTTGGCGTGCACGAACGCCTGATATATTTCGAATCACAATTTTTACTGATGGCATCAATTGCCAAAGACAAATGATCGAATTTCTCATAGAAAAGTACAAACGGGTTGTAACTAAACAATTAAAACGTAAATAGCAATCAAATTAACGGATTTATATATGTAATATTAGGCATTATGTGATGCATCTCTGGCTTTATATATATTTATACACCTGACAATACAGTGAATATATGAATAATGGTTACAATTTGTTTAAATTTGATGTATTGATATAATATATATATGAAAATGAGAAACAGAATGAACAGAGCGAAAAAAACTGTGATAACTAACCCCCTCAAACACACACACACACACACAAACAGCGCATTGAATCGACGCGGGTGCACACAAACACGGTTCTCGTATACACACACGCGCGATCTGGTACAAGAGGGTAGAAAATATAATATTTTCTCACATCATCAATGTGAAATCAGAATTAATTCTAGCCAAAACTGTACATTCAATTCATCGAAGTAGCACACACACCTGCATTCATTCTGTCACTGCAAATAGAAATTCACACACACACGAATACACGAATACATACGCGCGTTCATAAGAAATTCAACCAAACTGCCTGTATGTCGTTGTGAGTGTGTTTGAATTATAATCAATGCAATTCAATTATTACTACAGCAGAGAGAAATAAGGATTATTCAACGGAAAAGTATCAACAGCATCATTATCAGTTGAAAGAAACGAGAAATAGCAAAAACATCATCATTATCATCGCTCCCAGAAACTGACAAATAGTATCGTATCGTATGTTATGTCAATTTGTACAGTGTAACTGGCAGAGATGATTATTCAATTATACTTAAAGAATCCCAAACTAGCAAACACTTACTGCTTTCTATAATCAAACTCTTTGTTGTAGTCTTCAGAGAGGCTTATAAATCCGTTGAATTCCATGATTACTTCACTGCAGTTTAATTCTTTTATTGATTTGATGACCTAATGTATAATTGCAATAAAATAAAGTTGGGTATGGGAATAATCAACAAGAGAACTTACAGTTTGATTGTTATTATATTTTATCACTTTGCAGCTGCAGTTTGAATTGATAGTGTAATTATTGAGTTTGAGAAATTGTTCTTGGTGAATTGATAAATTCGTATGAGTTTGAATTCTGCTAAAGAATAGCGCTTTCAGTTTTCCGCTAATTTCATTGATTGTCGTGAAAAATGCTGGCTTATCGATTTTCACAGAGTTTGCTGAGGTAGGAATCAAATAATTGGAATAGCAATTATAATTGAGTTGGTTCTCAATGATATTGTTTTGCAGCTCACTATTGGACTTGGGCGGATTGTGAATGACAATGTTATTCACTGTGAACGCTCCAGAACCGCCAACACTATTCGGTTTGGTTAAAACGGTTTTTACTGGAAAATAATCACAGTTTATTTAATTATAACTGAGATAAACTCTAATATTACGACTAATGAGATCTTGTTTTCGTTTCGATGTTCTCGGTGATCCAGGTGGCACCAATTGAGAATCTTTGGAATTGGTGAACATAATTTGGTTTTGTGAGTTGTGAACTGATTCATGTATGTGTTTGAATGGAGTTTTCAGTTCCGGTTGAACGATTACATATTGAGGAGTGTGACATTTCGAGTGAGTGTTTTCGGTGTTGTTTTCACTGTCATAACTTTGAAAATCATGATTGACTAGAAATTCAGTTGGATTAAGCTTCATTTTGATCAAGAACTTAGTTTGAGTAGACACTGCTCGACTGTAATCAATGATACGAGGCTCACATTTTTCACATTTATATAGAATTGGGAATTTGTTGTCGGGATACATACAAATAATATGTTGCCATGTTCTATAAATGAAATTTTCTCACATTAAATGATGAATTTAAATTCGTAATAGTGAAAACAAATTCTAATCAGCCATTAAAAAATGATTAATCCAGTAGAAATCGCAGATAAATCCAATAATTAGCAGCTTTATTATTAACATCATAAAATTTCTTAAAAATTCAACTATATAATAAAAGTGATTTAATATCGACTAATTTTCCATAATAAAATATCAATAACTAATCGATATCACGAGCTGATAATTAAATTGCTACAGATAATATCTCTATTTATATACCTGTTTCTATAATCAATCAACATTTTTAATCAATATTTAATAATAAATTTTTCAGTGTTTTTAGAATCGGCACAATTTCAGAAATATTTGCAACAAAATTCCAATTATTTAATAAATATATTATAATTACAGATTATTCATTTTTAAAAATCATATAAAAAATTACCGAATACAAAACACGTGTTTTGGGAAATTATTTTTAAAAATATAAAACTTACTGGCAAATTTCACATCTAATCAATCCACCATCATCGTGGGTGTAACCACAAACACAACGTGGTATTAGATTGATTGTTTTATCCGTGGTTTTATCACAACTAGAATTAATTTCGCTGGAAATTACTTCGTTTGCTACAACATTTGTCAGATTCGGTTTTTTAATAGGAATATTAATAATTCTAGGTTCAGTTATGATTGAATTATTTTCTAAATTCGGGGGTCGTTGCAGTTTGATAACGCTAACGCTTTTCACTTTATTCACTGAATTAGAATTAATTACAATTGCATTAGGCAAAATCTGCTTTTTGCCAACAAATCCATTTGGTTGTGATTGATTATTCAGTGATTTATTTGTGATAAGCGGTGTCAATGAATTAATAGTTTGAGTATAACTAAATTGATTGTTTGATTTGGGTTTTTCATTAAAAAATATATTCTCCTGGCGATTGTTGATGAAATCACTTTGTGACAAATGATTAGTATTAAAATTACTAAAATGAGAAATTCTTAAATTAGTAGGAGGTGGAAATGTTGATCGATTTGTGTATTGACCGGTTTGTTTACTTGTGAATTCTAAAGCCTTTTTATCATAATTTTCCAGAGTTTTATTACTTAGAGTACCGACATAATTATGATCCTAAACATTGAACTAATAATAAATAATTATTATCAAAATAATACGTTGTAAGGAAGATTAATAGCATTTGCCGTATCGCCATACGATATTACAGAGTAAGGTAAATCGTCTGCATCTGGAACTTCTTCTGAAAAACTAATTAAGTTTTAATTTAATAAAAATACAAATTATATAAATTATTACTTTAATTTTAAAAGTGTTTGAGATGAGGAAGGTTTGGAAAACTGAGAATTGATTAAACGACCTTTATTATCAAGTGTTATCACAGAACCCAAATTAGGAACATCATCATAAAATGAATTTCCTATAGATTTACATATATCATTTCTATCAAAATCATTTAGTGCATCAGTTTTCATCTTTGCCATAAAATATCATAAATCACTAAATCTAGATAAATATTTAAAAAAATCTTTATATATAAATTTCTAATTATTAAATTTTTAATACTTAAAATTTAATTGATAGCTGTATTAACTCTAAAATGAGAAATTTAAATGCAGTAACTAACCAAAAATAGTCGCCATAAAATTCAAGATTACATAATACTAAAACAAAGTTTATGAATTTTCAAAAATATTTTTATATATAAGACAATTTTTTTTTATATAAAAACGAAATTTACTTTATAATGAATAATTATAGTTCTTCAACAATTATTTGAGTAAAATAAATTTTCTTATTTAAATTCTTACAAAAATTGTGAAAATAAATTTTACTTAAACTAATTTTGAGGATAATTTAAAATATAAAAATAATTTAGAATAATTAAATATAATAATTTAAATTAACATTTTAAATAATTTTATCTAATGTGTTTTTACTATAGTTAATTATTTAAAAAAATACTGAATAAATATATCTATTCATTATTAGTAATTTAAATAACTCTTTTTCCTTTTTAAATAAAGAAAATTGTATCAAAATTAATTAAAAATTCAGTTTTTAGGACAAATGTGGAAATAATTACAATTAAAATATTAGTAATATTTATAAATTATGACTGATATTATTAATATTAAGAGTTTATTAATTATTTTATCTTTGGTACTTTTTTACAAAATCATAATTTTGGAGATAGGCGATCAGAAAATGATGCTATGTTTGTTATTTTATTTGTTTTCCTTCGGACCTTGTATTTTTAATTTTACATCTTTTTCTTTCTACATACCTCAAGAATTGTAGTTTTCATCAGCCTTTGGCTGACCCATAATTATAAAAATTATAAAAATGGTTATATTGATGATAAGGAACTATTTGGGAAACTATTGTCACAGTGAGCACTCTTGCTATGATTGTCTTTTTACGATTCCATACTTGATTGGTCTTACCGTTAGAAGAAATTTTATGGATTTGTATTACATTCGCACTTTATAATTAACGTAGGAACTGAAAAAAGGAAATACAACCGTATTACCAACCGGTCCTGCGCTTCTTGACATTGTAGAACATCAATTTGCAGGAGACGTTTCCGCATCGCTTCGGGGCGCACCGCCACGTCCTTTCCATCTTCCGCACATGTTCGTTGAATGCCTTCACTTGGTATCGGTATTTCTCTACTTGTTATGGTTCGATCTCCAGGTCATTCCGCATCTCTTCTAATAGCTTGATCACTAAACTTTATTGGAAGCATTAGTATCGGTAAAAGTTTATTCGGCATCGCAAAATAAAATTAAATTATTTAAAGCTCCCCAATAGTCGTTGACTAAGCACATCGTTCCACTTGTCTATCCACCGCCAAAGTAACCTACCCAACAATTTCGCTTTCACACCAGCGTGCTTATACCCCTCCTACTCACTTTGCTTGCTACACTCTATTCCCAATGTCTCATATTACAATCAATCTTACTCGCACTAACGATTTCAACACATATACATTTATTACAAAGAAAACTTGGCCATCATCCAATTTATTTCAGAAACAAAACACATGCACATAAATGGTTTTTAAGAATGTCGACCGCGCCCGAATCCGTGTGGTCTAACACGCTTGCGTGGGGGTACCCATAGTCCCAGGGGACCAAGATCGGCACTAGTGTGATTTTTTTTAAATTTGAAATGTATTGTACCACCATGATTTTGCGAATGAGATTTTGTGTAAAATACCCTAAAATGGCAATCATTTCTCTATATTCTAACAAAAGGTCACCCTCCATTACGAATTTAAAATATAACTGATAATAAAGACAAAAACGACACTAAATACTAATATTTATTTTTAAATACATCAAGGTCACTTAATATTTGATAATAGAAACCTTAAATTTAATGTTCTTTCCGACTTACATAAGTCCTTCAAATCCTGTAGCACATTGATTGCCCTCTCTGCACATATATTGAATCGAGGTGTGTCTAACGGTGCCTGACTCCAAAGGTTTATAACTGATTTTTTTTATCAATATCACCTGATTCTCAACTCTTTTCCCATCAACCGTATCCGTGATGTGCTTGCCATCAAAATGGAGGCTCCACATTTTTTTGTAATTCCATTTGATATTGTTTTTTTAGTTTGTCAGCGGCATTGATAGTTTCCCTGTAAACTCCAAAAACTGATCGCTATGGTATGTTTATTGTCGACTTTTCTTTTAAAGTTTTACAAATACTTGCTGCTTTTCTGATGGGTAGTTGTATAGTGGCAACAATATCTACAACCGCTTTTGTATCGTTTTTCTCATAGGACTATCACTTTCGGATGAAATGTCCAAAGCCTCATCTTTATTAGAACTAGAGTATTCGGACACCGAACATGCCATCATTGCAGATGTTGTAGCAAACTAATTATCTGAAGAATGAACTATTTCCATTTTCGAATTGTCAATGTGGTTGGTACAAAATTCTATTTTGCTCATTGATTTTAATTGTGAGTCATAAAAGTCTTTATCTTCTTTGCATAGCCAAGTGCCTTTAGCTGACGTTATGTTAAAAATAAAGGAGAAATCACAATTCTTCAACGGACGTTTCAGATTTTTGTCACTTTTATCAACTAATGCCTGAAGCTTCTTGATTATTGTGGATCGTGCTAATGTTGGAAAGCTGAAACGTTTCCATAATTCCACAAGCTCAACGACTAAGATGTTTATCCTTTTCTTCTTATCTTTTATTTGCTGATTCAAACATCTGAATCTTTTTAAAACAATTTCTTCAGTAGTTATTTTGTTGAGGATAGCCATTGTTACCTGAAAGTGATATTTCCGATTTTTGAAGCTGTGACCAAAGCGCTCTAGGTTTTCCGTCCATATATTTTTATTACCTTCACTTGGGATAGAATAAAAATTCATTTTTAAGATAAAAATAAAATATTTCTTTATAATTATAAATAATATCCCTTTACCTTTTTTTATATTAAATGATAAAATATATGTAAAAAAAACTTTTAAAATACCACGTTTTTCTTGTGGACTAAAAAGAAGAAAATAATTTTTCTGGGCATAAATGTGGTATTGGAGATAAACTGAAGTGCCACAAATTTACAAGATATAAAAGGAGGTGGCACATGCAGAAGCAGAGAGAGAAACTATAGATAGGACGATTAAAATAAATTAAGAAGACGTGGGAGAATTGTATTAGCGAACAGTTTAGAGAAGCCATTGAGAGAACAATTTAGAAGAAATATTTGAATAAAATTGAAACAGAGAAACTAAAAAGAAAACAGAATTAAAGAGAATTAGCAAGAGTTTATTCAGTTGATAATAGAATAAAGTTAGGCGAGTAAAACCAAGTCAAAATCAGAGAACAACCAGTTAAAATTACCAATTATTACACTCCTAAGTTGTAAGAGATTTGTTAAATCAAAGTTATACAAGTGTGCTATTCCTCACCACAGTGTTGTAATATGCACGGTATAATAGTTAGCTTGTTGAGTCAATTGTATCAGTGTGAAAATATTTGTGATATTCAATGAACTTTCCAGTGTTAATTGTTATTTGTGGGTCAGTCAAAAACACGCTTGTAGTCAGAGTAAGAATTCTAATTTTATCACCAACTCAATAAACTCCAACAGTATTCGTAAATATATGATTAACAAAGACATGTGCAATATATATGCATAATTAAAATGATTAATGTATTTATTAAAGAGATGTCTTGCAATAATTTTAAAATTCTTTGAAAAATTTTACGTTAAAACATACTAAGAATAAATTTTGATATATTTTGAAAAATAATTCTATGTTTAAAAATATTTAGAAAAACTTTTAAAAAGTGTGGGGGTCTTTTATTCTATTCTGAAATTTTTTTAAAATTTTACAAGGGGCTTTGTTATAAAATGTTTGTAAACTTTTTATGTCCAAAAGACTTAGAAAAGCTTTCATCAAATATTGGTTTTGTAAAAAAATGTTTTTGACTGGGGACAAATAAAATGTTTTCAATGACTCAGTGTCTTTGTTTTATCTCAGCTATGACTCATCACATTCAACTATGACTCATACCAAACTGTTCACCGGCTTATAAAGCATTTGATGAGTCATGTTTTATTCAGCCAATCTGAAACTACTGTATCAGATAACTCACATCTTTCTACTGAAGCGTTTTAACAACTTCCAAAATCTCCAGTTTTAGCGTAAATTCAGTAACTATTGGTATAATATGAGAAGAAATTAAGATCATTTGTTGTTTTGATGTCAAGGTTAAACGGAGGTCACAGAAACGAAATAAATTACGAACTCGAAACACCAGTAATATGATAAAGCAAACTTAATGGAATTTTGAGTTCAAAATTTGTTCTGCCTCACATTAGTTTCAGTGGGAGCTCCGAAAGGTTTGGGAATAACTATTCTTGAACATTCAATAAAGCTACTGATACCTTTTAAACTAATTTTTATAAATTCAGAATAAAAAATATTTTCAAAAAGTATGCTCTCATTTCTCTTCAAAATATCATTTGAACGTATAAAAAAATCAAAAGTTATAATTCGCTTAAAATTCTTCATAATTGACATGAGATTTATCCCTATCACCGATTTCCTTTGAAGTTAAATTAACAAAATATATAAATGAAATAATTTCATTTAAACTTTTTTCTTCAACTATATAAACATTTTATAATGTTTTAGCCAATCACAATTCTGATAATTTAATTATTATAAAGAATTTATGAACATGTCCGCCTGCAGAAAATTTCCTGGTTTTGACGAAATCAGTTGAGATCAGTTGATACTCTCACGACAGAGGCCAATATGCACAGCCTCTGGCACATGTAGTAAAAGGGTGTCATTTAACTTAAAATTGTATTAAACACGATGTAAGTCCAAATTATTAATTATCTAAGATAAGTGAAACGTTTAATAATAAATTTCAAACACCGATTGGTCTGTGTTAATCTCGTTTGTCAATTTTAATGCTATGGATGTAATGCCACTTTTAATGAAGTTATTCCTACAGCGTCGTAGAAAGAATATGTTAGTGGACAAATGTCCCTGGGCACCAGACCAGGGTAGTATCACAATGGATTTTGAAAATCTTGGTATTGTGGAATTTGAAACATGCACCGTATTAATAGTCTTTTTAAAACGTACTTTTTAAAAGTTAACTGAATTGTTAGCTGAATTTCATTTTACCATAAACCAAGTCTACAGACTATGAAATGGGACATTGAATGACTTTTACTTAATTTGATATAATAAGGATTTTTAGATTTAGTTGGAGGGCTTTTTTAATATAAATCTTGTATCCGGGTGCCAAGATAAGGTTGGTAATTTTTTTCAAAGACCCGTTACATTTTCAAAAAAATATATTTAACTTTTTTTCATAAAAATAATAAAATGAAATTTAATTTCAAATTATTTAAAAATTATAATTAAAAATTGCAATTTTTAACATAAATTCCAAAATAAAAATAATTATATAATTACAGTAGACACCGCTTATAACGCCCTTTTATAGCGCGCATTCGGATATAACGCGGATATATTTTTCAAATATAGATAATACATTCTTCCAAAGCTAAAGTTAGAATAATCGTTTATTACACGGGGGGCTTATTACGCGGTCAAAATAATTTCTCTAAAACGCGTGTTATAACCGGAGTCTACTTACCAATTACTAAAAAGCTTAAAGACTATGAATCAGTAAATATATCGATGTTTATGATATATTTACTGATTTATAGTCTTTAAGTTTTTTAATAAATACAATGGAAAAGAAATCAACGGTGACATTTGAAAAAAAAGTTCTTATAATATCAATTACTATTGTTAGGGTTCAATTAAATATCAGAATCGATCTTATCAATTGCGTGTTGATGTAGCTGAGTTTATTCCATAAAATCAAGCGTGCCCCCATTTACATGGAATAAAAGCATCTATAACATAAAAAAATCAATAAACTTATATTATAAAAACACAAACGTACTTGTTTCGGAATAAATGGTGCATTTCCCCTCTATAGTGAGCGTCTAATCAAGGAGTACTTTTTAGCACAAGTATTTTTGTGTTGGCAAGTGTTTGCTGAACCCCAGTTGTATTCATAATAGTCTACTATATTTTTCTTAAAATTATTTTTGAATTTAGTTTGCAGTTTTTGGTTTTTTAGTCGATAAGTTACTGATTTGGATCTGCTCGGCACTTCTATAAGTATCGAAATTTGATTCCTGTGGGTGTCCACTAGCTTGATGTACCCTTCATTAGGTTTTTTGGTGAGCTACTGTTTTTTAATTTTAAACTACGGTAGGCCTGATTTGTCAGCGAGCTACATATATATAAATAAAACTTGTAAATTTGATTTTGGTAGCTTATTACTTAAATAATTTTTCTTTTTTCTTAACACGTATTTGATATATTTATCATTTTTGAGCATTCTTTAATTAAATTATTTCTCAAATTCATTTTTCACGCTTCTTTATTTTGTACTGAGCTCTTTTCCATTTCCTACTTTAAATCGATTTTATTTTTGTTTTTCTGTATTTATTTACGTTTTTATCTGGTTTTTAATTTTTTGTTTTAATTTTTGTTTTTTCTTCATTTAGTAGATATTTTAAACATTGTTTTATTTATTTTCATCTTTTCGTTTTTTGGAATGTTGGAATTTGTATCTTCTATAGTTTTCTATTATTGTTTTTTGTCTGTTCAGTAAATAATCTTTAGTTTCTGCTCAACAGATCTAAAGAATTAAAAACTAAAAATAAGAAAATAAATCCACAAATTGTATGACAATTGCAAGGAGAAAGGAAAAATTGATCCGGAGAATTTAAATTTGGTTAAATAAAGTTTTATTGTTAAAAGTTATTATTAGTGTTGTTATTGTTATTTAATTATTCATTCTCAGCAAACTTACAGCATACTTACATTTCAGTACCCTAGCTATCTCGAGATAGATTTTATTGGTGAATCGACTGGGCTCAACGATTTCTCCTACACACACGCATTCCAACTAAAATACATTAACCTAGCATAATTGATGTCAGAAAAAAAGCAAGGACTGCATTTTTTCCCAATCACTTTACCATATATATCGTCAAATAAGTCGAAATTTCGACCCCAAATATTTATCTAATAATAGGGATTTTAAGAAGAAATTTGAGAGTAGGGAAAGGAACTCATTGAAAGGAATAATAATTAAAAAGGTGAATATTGATATAGATTTTTACAGGGGATCAACACCGAGTGGAGAATCGATCAAACTTATAAAACTTTGTTGAATCATACTGTGTGGAGAACGAATATACGTTGGGCATTGTATTGTTTTGTTAATTACAATTATAAAAGGACACGTGGAGTAAGAAATAATTAGTAAAACTCAACAGTTATATTAGTTTTTTTTAAATATTATCATTTTCTTAATTAATTAATTTGTTTTTTTTATAATTAAGTTGTCTAGGGACTCTTTATCGATTTATTATTTTTATATTCGTATTAATCTTTTGGATTCCTACCCACTCATACATTTTTCACACGAAAAATATTAATTTTTCAAAATGTTAGATAATTTTTCGAATTTTAAAGCAAATTTTAATATTAATATTTTGCACTCAAATTCTCGTGTTTTTGAATATATATGTGTGAGTATGTGGGGGGGAGTATATCTTAATTAATTGTTAATCATTATTAAATTTATTATTAATTTTGTCAAATTGCGCAAATAAGCTGGCATTAGAAATAGGTTTAAAGCTCATTTCAAGCACTATTTTATAAAACGGTAATACCTATATATCCTATATCACGACGACACCCCGGGATAATTCTGTCTCACAAAAAATCTGAAAGCAATTAGTTATCAGACATCATTTAGGATATTCCCATACAAGTTGGAATTTTAATTTTGTTCCATTAAATTTATTTTTCATTAAATTTCAAGTAAAGAAAATTTCACTATAAAGAATTAATGACAGAAAAAGAAAAATTTGTACTTTCATTAAATAAATTTGAAGGGAGAACTTTTTAGGCTTGAAAATATTTCATAAAATTTAGAGAAAAATTGAAAAAAATATATAAAATTTATTTTATCACGAAAAATCGACTTGAGATTATCTTTTATTAATTAAATTTATTATTCATTTGAAAGTCTGGTAAAAATAATAGAAATAATTCTCATCTTAATAATAATAATAATTATGAGTATTTAATAATATCATTTAAGTGAAATAAATGTTTTGATAAAAAAAATTAATGTAATATTTTAATTCATGTTTTTTGTTTAAATCAAATCGCATTACATAAAATAAAAATGTCATTCAATAAATTTACATGAAAAATAAAGAAATAAAAATTTTTATAATTTATATGAAAATGTTTAACTCTTAAATGCCAGATTTCAATTCTGATTTTAAATTGTATAGGCATCTCCCCTATGGTAAATTAAGAATTTCAACAATATCCACAGCCTTTTACTAAGAGTTAAGGCGTCTTAAAATCTCTAATTTTAATTCTGAATTAATCTGTTAAAGCCTTTTAATTTAATTCACTTTAATTAAATTACAAAAAAAACAAAACGACTGATTTAACTAAGTATTTTCTGAACACTCCTGAACAAATAAATATTACTTAAAAAATGCATATTATGTATTAATTTTTCAATACCCCCCAATTTTTTAAAAAAATTTGTTTTAATCGATGATTACGCACTATATATAATTTGTTTTATTTTAATTGTTTATTACGTAATAAAGAATATTTATTTTATCATTTTAATCTATAATTATGTAATTTTTTTTTGTTTTAATAGTTTATTACACCATCAATTTTATTTTTTATAAGTACTATGAAGACGTTTATTTAATAAATTAAGAAAAATTAAATTGGAGTTCTCATCAAAAAACGTAGGAAAAAATGTAGGAAACTAAAAATAGATATGGGACCTTTTCATATTTTACAAAAATGTCATCATATTTTTTAATATACTTTGCATTGGGTTCCATTCCAAGAATCAGAGAGGTCGCTGCCAAAATTTATTCCTGGAAGTGTTAAAATATTTTAAAAGATTTATCTGTTGCAAGACTTTGTCCCAGGTTCACTTGCGATTGATACTACGCTGACTCTAGGTGTTAATGACTGTTACTGGAGTTGAATTTCATATAATCTTTATGGAGCGTGTTGGCAGGATTTTACCTACAAAGAAAAATGAATAATTAATTCATACAATCTAGTTTTTATCAAAAGCAACGCGGTGTATTTACTCTTGATATTTATGGTCTGAACTAATATGAAGGAATGACTGAAAACATATACATATGCACCATTTCCAAATTCAATCTGTTGTAAGCAGAAAAATATGTATGGACCTGTAGTGGTCTTCCATCAGTGGTTCTGTACCAAATTGAGCTTTTTCAGGATTTAAAAAAATTAACTTTATTTAAAGGTTGTTTTAATATTAGTTATTTATTTGTATTTTATGTTTAAAAATTTAAAAATAAACCCTTATAAGCTTATCTCAATTTGGATGTTTAATTATTTAAAATTTCCTATCTTCTTAATTGAACTTGGATATTTGATTTTTGAAAGATTCAGAAGTTGAGTTTTAGAAGAACCATGCAGCTTCATAATTGTTTCAGAATTATAAGTTAATAATAATCGTAAAGATGATGTAATTGGAGTTCTTATTTTTAATGGAAAAAGTGATTTAAAATCGATTTGTGATTTATCTAATCTTCGTGTTGTATGTTGTTAATTTACTTATATCTACGCCAGTCAGGAAAATATTTCATTAAATTACGCCAAATTTAGATTATTTGAATGATGCAAATATTAATACCCCCAAAGGAACAGAAATAAATACAGTATCTGATTTAAAATTATGTCACATTGGGAGTAGAATCAAAAATGCACTTATTCTTGTTTATGATATTTTTGGATTTAATGTCAGCCAAAACCAGACGATTTGCAGATTATTTAGGTGGACATTCCTTTAATGAAGTTCGCAAAAAGACAGAGTTTGAAGAAAAATTTCAAAAATATCTGAATATCTATATAAATATTAAATTTATAATAATTTTATAAATAATTCGGTAATAGTAAAGAATTAATATTAATAAATATTAATTTATTTATATTTAAAAAAAGAGTTTGTCCGACAAGATATTTTGTCCCCCTATAGGTATTAGTCGCAAGGGTACTGGTTACACACAGCATGTCGTAATGGTATATTATTATTATTATTAATATTTTTTTAATTTTTTGAAATATTAATTAATTAATATTTAATTGGCACCCTCCCAATTCTTTACCGCTACCAATAATTCATACGAAATATTTTTCTATAACTAAAAGTAGATCTCAGAATTTTGTTCATTTATTTTATTCGCCATGCATTTTTATTACATTGTAGATATTGAAACCTCAAAATGCTTTTATTCCATGCAGCATTTCTACATATCGAAAGTTAACATACAATTTTACTATAAGTTGAGTTTTTATCAAATTTAGTCAAGACAACTTTTCTTTATAAAGTACTTCTTATTAATTATATCCATCTGTGAATGTCGTTAACGAAATTTTGATTAATTAATTAATTTGTAACTTTGAAATTGTAATGCCCAGATACTCTGCGCTTTAAAATTATTATGGTCGTCTTCAAATTTTATTTTCCACCCAAAAAATATTGAATCATCAACTTTTCAATTTTGGTACTTAATTTATTGGGTGAATTTAAATTAATTTTACAACATTTTCATTAATTTTCACTTTACATTTTTTGTGTGAATTTTATTTATTTTCATTTGCATAGCCTCAACAAATATGTCATAAATGAAGTGCAGATGAGTGTTCAAAATGTTGTCTTGCAGTTTAGCATAAAACTTTAAAAATTATATAAAAAGATTTAAAAATCAAATTTATGATAATTATTAATATTATTATTAGAAGAAAATTTTACTTTATTCATAAGTCGTTTCCAAAATATATTATTAAAACAAAAACAATTTTCCAATAAAATATATGTGGAGAATTTAACTAAATATAAGTAATATTCCGAGCAATTTAATTATACAATTTCAACATACCATAAACATACGAATACATAACAATATTTTATATACATCTTATAATAATTATTATTATTAGTTACACACACACACACACACACACACACACACACACATATATATATATATATATATATATGTAGATTATGTAGAAAAATTCATTCTATTGAGTTGAAACTTCCGGTGTTAATTAAAAGCACTTTGGTGACATTTTTATTATTCATTTGATGTTACTATTGAAAGCAATGAATTAAATAGAAATCACTTCAATTATTCCTTTAAAGTCAATTAAAATTATTTGATAAATCTTAAAAATCTTTTTAAAAATTTAAGAAAATCAAACAAAATTACATACAAAGTCATTTTTGGTCCCCTAATCATTTGACAAATAAAATTTAATCAGGTCGATCAAGCAAGAATTTGCTATTCAAAATTTTTAAAACTTTGTAAAATATTAAAATATACATTTTTTGTTAGATGAAAATAAATCAATAAATTCTTAAGGATTTACTAGTTGTCATAAATTACGAGCGTCAAGGACACACATATAATTGGTTATTTAAAAGTTGTTTTTTTAATAAATTTACATTTTATAAAAGTTTTGTAAAAATAATGAAATGAAAATCTAGTATTTAAGTAGGTAGTTAGTGGCTCCGACCAGTACGACCAGCCGGTGTACCCCATCCTCATAGAAAATCTTTTTAATTGTTGTCAATGAATAATGGGTAATTTCCATTGCTGCCGTAGGCCACATGGTATTTTTTTCAAATCCACATTATTGTGATGGGGTATCTTTGACTCTAGAGATTTTTTGTACACCAAATCCGACTGTCGTTCAAAAAGCCATTGCTGTGGAGAGCCACAGTATATTTTTTCAAATTCATACTACAATGATGGGGTATCTTGAACCGTAGAGATTTTTTGTAAACAAAGTCAAAAAAGTCATTACTACCGTGGGCCACAGGGTATTTTTTGCTGCAGATAGCTACAGTATCACACTATAGTGAGAGAGTGTTTTTGGTGCCAGAGATTTTTTTACACAAAATCCGACTCTCGTTAAAGAAGTCATTGCTACTATAGGCCACATGGTATTTTTTCAAAATCACACTATAGTGATGTGGTCTCTTTGGTCTTTGGATTTTTTGTACACGAAATCCAGCCTTGGGTAGAAGACCCAAGATGTTTTTAATGTCTATATAATTTTTTGTAAACAAAAGGCCTAGGAATTTTAAGGTCTATGAATTTTTTGTATACATAATCTGATTTTGGTTATAAAAGCCAATGTAATTTTAGGCCCCAAGATTTTTCTTCATAAAATTCAGCCTCGTTAAAAAACCCAAAGTATTTTTAAGGTCTATAAAATATTTTTTATACAATATCAAGCTCTCGCTAGAAAAGCCAAAGTAATTTAAGTTATATAAAAAAACTTTTGTACATAACCTTTTGGAGAAAATTTGATGAATCGATAGCCTCGGTGAGATTATGGTAATGATTTAAAATTAAAGTAAATTATGGCTGTAAGATGATATAATAATTTCTAAAGAATTACTTACATAACCAGGTCACTAGACCTTGATATCTATTGAATGATGCGGGAATGCTTGTATAACTAAATTAAGTAAGTATGTTTGTCTTCTGTGTCAACAGTATCATTTAAACTAATAATTCTCCCTTTTGTAGATTACGCAATTCAATGTACTATAAATAGTATAACGATTGTGTGTTCCGTTTAGATTTTTGTAGTGAATAAATATTTCTGTGAACTATGTCTTTTTCTAACATGGCGACCACGCCAGGACTCCAGAACTATATCAAGCCACCTAATCAATTGCTGCCAAATGGTGATTTAGAAATTTTTATTTTGGAATTGAAGAGATTTTTCGAATTCACTCAACAACCGCAAGAAATTCAAGAAATTGTTACCAAGGCCTTTCTGTCGGTAGAGTTGATCCAGAAATATGAAGAAGTACAGAGCGATTATTCAGGCTATGAAGAAAGATTAAGAAAAGCGTTCGAGCCAAGGAAAAATCTAGCCATGGATCTAGACGCAGCTTTAAGATATCGAAAAGGAAATGACTCGTGCACCGAATTTTTCAATAAAGTGAAAAAGCTCGTCGACAATGTTCTTCGACACAAATTAACAAAACCGGCATTAATGTTATTTTTAATGCAGAATGCAATGGAAGATATGGAAACAAAAAAAGAATTGAAATTAAGAGAAGTTAAATCAGTAGATAAGGCCAAGGAAGTGATATCAAGAATGGAAGAAATTCAAAAAGAGCTTTCAAGTGAACAATCCTTAGCATCTCTACATGAAAATAAATCATATGCGGAGACAGTCAAAAGTCCGAGAAAAACTCAGTTGTACCAACAGAATAAGACGCCAATATTTTCTAACTCTAGAACCAATGAGGCCGCGAACTTCAATTTGCCAAATAAAAGTGACTGGAAGAACGGGACCAGGCGATTTAAACTGCAGAGATGTTGGGCGTGTGAAGAGCAAGGACATATTCGAGCAGAATGCCCAAACGTAAAATGCTCTCAATGTTCCAAAAATGGTCATTTCAAGTATCAATGTTGGGACATCAGAAGAAATTCAGTTAAAACAGAAGCATATTACAACGGAAGAAATTATGATAGAAATCAAAAACAATTTGGATCCAGAGGACAATATCAAAGCAGAAACCAATCTTCAGACAGAGGACCACATCGAAGACAATGCAATGCGATATACGACTATGAATACGAGGAAGGAGAGCTGATTCAACAGGATGACATGCAAAAAGATTGCGAACAGCTAAAAGGGGAGGCTCCAGTTTCAAGGGAGTTGCTAGGAGCCATAAATTTGGTTTAAGTAAGTATATTGTTGACACAGAATGTTTGAATTTGAATGCTTGTGATTTCAAGATTTCCGTAATGAATGAATTTAAAGATGATTTAAAAATTAATGATGTAATTATGAATGATTGTGAATGTTTTGACTTTAAAAATTATTTTGAATATAGTTTTTATGAAATTAATAACAAAATTGATAAGATTATGAGTATCGATATAATTAATAATAAAGTTAATGAAAATAAAGAAAGACCTTTTGCACCTAAATTCGTTTACGAAAGAATGAATGGCAGACCTAGTGTAGGTATTTGGCTGGAAAATAAAATAAAAGTTGATTGTCTTTTGGATACCGGGGCTAGAATAAACGTGATTAGCGAAGATGTTGTTAGTAAATTAAAGATGCGTGATAAAATAGGGGGAATCCAATATTATGGTTACATGTGCAAACGAGAGCACACTTAAAATCATAGGAACAATATTACTAAAAGTGAGAATTTCGGGATTAGAATTGGTAATAAGATTCTTTGTGGCAAATAAGATTAACCCGAGCGTAATTGCAGGCGTAGAAATGATGAATTGTTTTGATATTAAATTACAGGCAGTAACTAAAGTAAAATTAAAAAATCAATTAATGAATTTAGAGGAAAACAATTTGAAAGGAATTATCGACCCAACGATTAATAAATTACTTAAAGATTTTTCGGATATATTCATGAAAAATAAATGGGATGTAGGAAAAACACAGTTAATTAAACATAAGATAGTTACTAGAGGTAGCCCAGTGACAATTAATCCTAGACGTCAGCCGATTCATATTGCTCACAAAATACAAGACATGCTAAAAGACATGGAAGAAGCAGGAATTATAAAAAAATGTGACTCGGTGTGGAATAGCCCATTGGTATGTGTGTTAAAAAAGAATAAATCAGATATTAGAATATGTTTGGATTTTCGGGCACTAAATGCAATTACGGAGAGACCTCGATTTCCAATACCAAATATTGAAGAGATGATGGATATCCTAAATGGAGCACAGATATTTAGCACTATCGATCTTGGTAATGCTTATTATCAAGTGGAATTAGAAGAGGAATCAAAAATAAAGACTGCATTTTCAACAAAAGATGGTCAATATTGTTTTAACCGAATGCCTTTTGGAATTGCAGCTGCCCCAGCAACTTTTCAAAAATTAATGACTCAAGTTTTGGGTGATCTTAATTGGAGAGAAGCAACTGTCTATTTAGACGATATCCTTATATTTGCAGATAATGAAATCGAACATAAAAAAAGACTAAAAAGAGTTTTTCGAAAGATTCAAGAAGCTGGTTTGAAAATAAGCTTAGAAAAATGTTGTTTTAACAAACTAGAAATAAAATTTTTGGGACACATTATAAATAAAAATGGTATTAAGACAGATTATGAAAAGATAAAAGCAATGCAAGAATATGAAAAACCAAAATGTATTAAACGTTTAAGAAGCTTTCTAGGCTTAACAAATTATTATCGAAAATTTGTTAAAGAGTACGCCAAGTATGCAAGACCATTAGAAAGGTTATGTGGGTCTAACAAAGATAAACTTATATGGACTGAAGAATGTGAAACAAATTTCAACACGCTAAAGAAAGCGTTAACGTCTACCCCAGTACTAGGATTTCCGGATTTACGAAAAACCTTTATTTTAGATACAGATGCTAGTTTTGATACGATTGGGGGAGTCCTTTCGCAGTTGAGTAGTAATGGACAAGAACAAGTTATTGCATATGGATCAAAGACAATGAATAAGCACGAAATCGGTTACTGCATTACGCGAAAGGAATTGCTTGCAATCTATCATTTTACTCAGCATTTCAAACACTATCTATATGGAAAAAGATTTACTTTAAGAACCGATCATAAAGCTATAACCTTTATGATAAATACAGCACAATTACAGCACAATTCCAGACATGGATTAACTATTTAAGTGGGCTAGATATCAAATTAGAATACAGAAAAGGAGAATTGCATGCTAACGCAGATGCCCTATCAAGAAAAGACTGTACTTCATGTAGTCAGTGCCAAACAGTTCATGAAAACGCCAAGGTAGATAAAAATAAAACTAAAATATTGGCCATAGAAAATATGGACCAAGAAATAAGAATAAATAATGAAGGTATAATTTTTAATATACATAAAGACTTATGTCACGCAGGGGTAAAAAAAATTTACGAATATGCACGGAAAAATATGAAAATGAAAATTAGTGAAAATGAAGTTAGAAGAGTGATTGAAAATTGTGAACAGTGTCAGAAACGGAAGACGTGGACAAGACGAACAAAAGAACCGCTGATTAAACAGAGTACAGATGAAGTTTTCAAAGAGATATTTATTGATTTCTGCGGACCATTTAAGAAAACAATTCATGGAAAACAATATATTTTAGCTATAATTGATCAATTCAGTAGGTATATATCATTGACGGCAGTTGCTCATCAGGATGAAAAGACGACGGCAAAGATTTTAAGAGAAAATTGGATTTTGAAATTTGGTGCCCCTAAAATCATTCACTCCGATAGAGGAAAAACATTTGAATCTCAACTCCTTTTAGAAGTGTTGAAAACGCATCATATTACAATAATATATTCAAGCCCATATCATCATAGTACAAACGGTTTAGTTGAGAGGCAATTTAGAACTATAAGGGATGCAATTGCAATTATGTTAAAAGACAAACGGCATAAAGATTGGGCAGAAATATTGCCAGATGTGGAATTTATGTTAAATGCGACGATACAGCAAACAACCGGATTTTCGCCCTCTGAAATAATATTTGGGTGGAATATTTGTAGACAATGGATGGAAAAAGAGAATTTGGATATACAAAATAATGATGATAATAATCGGAGAAGGGAGATCGTGGAGGGAATTAAACATAAACAAAACATAGAAAAGAATTTAATTCCACAAAATTATAGGAATTTTGAAGTTGGAGACCAAGTATTGGTTAAAAAAGAAAATACTAGAAAGATGGATGAACGTTATGAAGGGCCTTATGAAATAACTGGAAAACGACATGACAGAAGCTATGTTCTAAAGAATAAGCAAGGCAAAGAAATAATTCGAAATGTAGAATGGATCAAAAGTTTTAAATGGAGGGGGATGTAAGATGATATAATAATTTCCAAAGAATTACTTACATAACCAGGTCACTAGACCTTGATATCTATTGAATGATGCGGGAATGCTTGTATAACTAAATTAAGTAAGTATGTTTGTCTTCTGTGTCAACAGTATCATTTAAACTAATAATTCTCCCTTTTGTAGATTACGCAATTCAATGTACTATAAATAGTATAACGATTGTGTGTTCCGTTTAGATTTTTGTAGTGAATAAATATTTCTGTGAACTATGTCTTTTTCTAACAAGGGCAATATTTTAAAAATAAGTAATAATTTAAAATAAGTAAAGTAATATTTTAAAATTAAGTAAATTAGAGCAATAATTTTAAATTTATGGTCAGATATTTTGAAAAGCCGATGGCCGCTGAGAATTTTAAAAAAGTAAAGATTTTTTAAATGCAAATATTTTATGAATTAATTTTTAAAGGATATTTTTAAGGCACAGTTTTATGAAATAAATTTTTGGAATATTAATAATAATAATAATGATAATTTAATAAACTACCAAATACTACAACTAGCTATTAACAAAGACATAAAAATAATAACAATTAAAGACAAAATAAAAAGTTTATTCTTCATCACATAGTTGCTTATAATAAGCTCTTCTTAATTCAGTTCATTTTAAATAATAAAACACCAAGTGGAAATTAATAGTTGAAATTAAGTTAAATAATTTAAATATTTCAAATTACAACGAAAGGTATAAAATTCAAATATAGAATTCTTATTTTTATTCACAAAAGATCTGTTTAATTTTCTTCTTTGAATTAATTACTAACAACCTGTTAAAAACTAGTTATCAAACAACTAGTCACCAAAAAACTAGGTACTAACACATGAGTACCAACAACTACATATCATCAACCAATTGTACCTTATTGTAAGTGCTTGATAGTTAGTCTCTATTTGTAAGTGTTTGTTTGTTGAATAATTACGAATATTATTATTATTCACAAAAATTTATTTCATAAAACTTTGCCTTAAAAAATATCTGTTGAAAATTATTTCTTAACTTTTTAAATGTCTCAGCAGTCGGCGATTCTTCAAACTATCTGACCAATAATTTTAAATTATTACTATAATTTACTTCTTTACTTTAAAATATTACTTATTTTTTAAATATTGCACTAATTTACTTTAATTTATTAAATTTGAAATTATAACATCAATGTCTCAAAACCCAAACCCATAGATGGCTCACCAATTTTGAAAAATTGAAGTTAATTTGTAATATAAACTATTTTAGAAATGGCTTTCAAGATTTTAATTTTTAAGTAAATTTTAAATAGGTTTAAATAGATATGAGATCATTATTTAAGGTTTACAAAGTTATTTCCTCATTTCCTCTACAACTCAAATAGATTTCTCCAAATTTGGCTTTAAAATTTTATCCATCATTTTTTTTAATAAATTGTAAACAATAAAGTTTTAAAATGATTTTATTTTATTCAATATTTTTTCATATCAAAGGTTTATATGCAAAATTACTATGTTGTGTTTGTCTATTAAATTAATTTTTTCTACTACTTTCTCAATTTCTATAGTAAATTCTTTTATTCCATGAAATATTAAAATTCAAAACACAGCAAGTTTGTGTGTTTCAATATTATAAGAGTATTTTTAATGTTATAGATGCTTTTATTTCATGCAAAAAGGTGTAATTCAGGTTGGTTTGCAAATTTATGAATAATTCATGATTTTCCATCATTTATTTTCATTCAATTTATGAATTTGTTTTTTTTAATATTTTTCAATTTCAAATGAGTTTTTAATAAATTTTAACTTAAATATTATGTTTCATATTATTAGCCACATATTTCTATTTTTATCCATTTTCGACAAAAATGACTTGTTTTTGACTTTTTAAACTTTTTCTCTTCAAATTTCTAAATTATAAAGGTAAATGAATATTTTGGTATTCATTGTAACGATTTAATATGAAATTCGTCTTCATCATTTTTATTTTATTTTTTTTGACAGCACATATGTTTAAAATTAGGTCCAGCAGTGTCTTTGGCATTGCATTCTTAATTTTAATCTGCCACTTTTACCCAAATAATACAATTTTTTTAAGGTTTTTACTCTATGAATTTTTATGTATGATAGTTTATATGTATATTTTACTATGTGTTGTGTTCGTGTGTGGTAGACGCAATTTCAAGTTTTTTTTTCAACATTTATTTATTAGTTACAATTTTAAATTCTCTCGTTTTTTCCTGAAAAATAACTGAGGTGTTGTAATTATTAATATTGATGTATAAATACAATGATAAATACAATTACTTTAATTTAAATTACTTTAATGTAATTTAATATAATATGATATAATTTAATATTGATTTTATTATTCAAATAACTTAGTTATTTCAACTAACTGATCACATTTATAATATTTAAACTATTATTTTTAAATAAATACTTAAATAAACACGGTAAAGATTTTATTAATAAAAATCGCCATTCGTACATCTTTTTCACTATATATTTCGATAGCATCACTATCATCATCAGGTTATCTACATTCACGACAGATGAATAACTATAATATATTGATAATATATAAACAAATTATAAAATCTATAAATTTTTTAAATTTTTAAATTATAAATAACAATTTTAAACAATTATTTTTAAAAATAATTTTCAACAATCAATTATTTTAAACTTTAAAATTATTTAAAAATATTATTTTAATTATTTTTTTAATTATTTAACAACTATTATTAATATACATCAACATACAAAAACTTAATTAAAAACATTCAACACACACGTATTCACTGCATTTTGCACATTGATTTTAGGATTAAAAGTTCTTATCAATAATGCTTCACATATCACACGCTCAAAACAATTATCAAAATTTTTTGATAATATTTAAAAATGCGACATTCCTAGTTCTATCATACAGACTTTATTATGGTCCTTAATATTGGACACTCCCTTCGGTCGACAATGTTCTTGAACTCGAGTACAGAGATGACAGAGAAATAGGAGTTTTGGTATTCCCTACAGCAGTTATTCCCAAAGTGGTCTATTTCGACCCCATGGGTCTATGACAACCTGCAAGGGGTCTACGTTAGCGACAAATAAATTTGGGGGTCCACGATAGTGGACCTTAACATACACTGATAGTACCTATTTACTTACATTATTCTATCTTATAACTTTATAATATAAGTTTATGGATAAGTTTATATTATAAGTTTATATATAAAGATCTATACATTATTTATAAAAGTACTTATGAAGTAAAAAATTTATTATATATGTTTATAAAATTGTGTAAGTTGTAGGATGTAGGCATTCGCTTTGTGGTCGCAATACATTTTGAACTTGTAAAACCC
The DNA here is from genome assembly GCA_959609185.1 of Schmidtea polychroa. Lineage (NCBI taxonomy): Eukaryota > Metazoa > Platyhelminthes > Tricladida > Dugesiidae > Schmidtea > Schmidtea polychroa. The sequence continues at coordinate 29,787 of CAUHTR010001432.1, read as the reverse complement.
TGCACATAATGATATACCAGTATCATCTTGTTAAAACCATACGCACAGTAAAAATTCTTCTCAATTTTTGTCTCAGAGCTTCGCGAACTTGCACTGACTTGTTTGATTCGTCACTCTATAAATACAAATGTGAGACAAATACGTTTATGAAATACTTAAAAAATTATAAACTGGTAGTTTATCGCACAAATTATAGTGAATCAGTGTTATTTTGTTTGAGATTGCCGGAGAAAAGTACATTATTTTTTATTAAATTTATTATTTATAATCAAAAATTATTTTGGAATTAAACTACATATTTTGGCCGGTCACATAAATAAATATGTATGTGTGTCAATATTTACTTATTTACGATCTTGCTAGGCATTTATTATTCTTTTATAAATACATATATCTTACCAAATAACTTCACAAAAAAAGTAAAAAAATTGTACTTTTGACCATTGGTCGTTACACTGTGTGCCAGTTCGGATTACTGGATATTGCATTGTACATACTTCTCTATATTAAAATTAAAATTTTGTATTATTGCTAAAGTGGAACCAGTGAATTTTTACACATGACAGTCGAATGTACGTAGAGATAGATCGCATAACAATTTGTTATTATTTTTCGTTGTATAATATTTTATTTTAACATTTTTTGTCATGTTACTTTCAAATATTTACTTACTTATTTAAGTAGATTAATTTTGCCCACAGATGACTGATGCCATGTCCTAATCTTAAAGGAAATGTAGACAGTAAAGTGTTGATTATTTGAAGCTTGACTTCATTCCATCATTGTCGGACAAACAATTGTCTATTTGCCTTTTCTGCAACAAAATTTTGGGCAATGAAGTAATGAAACCATCTAAGCTGCAGGATCATTTGAGAAGATGGCACCCTGATAAAACAGATAAAGATTTGAAATACTTTCAAACACTCAAAAATAAGCTTCAGACGAGACCCACGCTAGATAGAATGTTCGCTTCGACGTCACAAAGAAACTATGGTGGTTTGCGGGCGTCTTCCAATATCTCGATAATTATAACAAAATCCAGAAAACCGCATACTATCGGAGAGAAGTTAATTTTGCCAGCCGTTGAAGGGATTTTAAAAATTGTTTTACACAAATCTGCATCTGATATCATTAAAAGAATTCCCCTAAGCAACAATACTGCTGAAAGACGTATTAATGAAATGAGTTCTGATACTGAAAGCTTCTTGTGTAATTATTTGCAAACGACCCATTTCTCTATGCAACTGAACGAGTCAACTTTACCTGGTAATGAAGCATTATTATTGGCATATGTTCGTTTTATTATGAATCAAGAAATCTACGAAGAACTGTTCTTCGCTAGAACTTTGACAGCCGACACTAAAGGTGAATCAATATTTCATGTTTTGAAAGATTACTTCATTGAAAAAGCAATCCCTTTATCAAATATAATATCAGTAGCTACAGATGGAGCACCTGCCATGGTTGAACGTTATCGGGGGTTTATAAGCTATTTAAAAAATGTGTCAGGGGTGTTAGCAATACATTGCGTCATCCATCGACAACATTTAGTTGCTGAAAATTTGAGTGTTAGATTTCATGAATCTTTTCAATTAGTCATTGATGCAGTAAACCGAATCTGAAGCAACGCGTTGAATAAGCGGTTATTTGCGCAGTTGTGTGGAGAAAATGACGAAAACTTTCATCAATTACTACATACAAACTGAAGTACGCTGGCTGTCAAAAGGCTTATGTTTGACAAGATTTTTTGCACTTTTTGAGACTATTTTAGAATTTCTGGATACTAAAGATAAAATTTCAAAAAACAATTTAATGAAGTCGAAAACAGTCATCGCCTATTTAACAGATATGTTTACAAAATTTAATATGGTTAATTTTCAGTTACTAGGGGACAGTCTAAATTTGATTAACACAAAGTCTATCTTATCAGCGTTTTTTGCCAGAGTTAATCTAATGAAGCAAAATGTTGGATGGGGCGAATTTTCTCAGTTCTCCAATTTGTCACAGACAAACTATCAGGAAGACGATGTTTCAATCTACGTTCAACATTTAAATGCCCTCTATTCAAATTTTGAAACTAGGTTTGAGGATATTTTGACTACGGTAATACCATTGTGGATAATTAACCCATATGGTGACATAGAAGAAACGACTGTTATAATACAAGAGGAACTGACTGAAATAAGTACAAACGAAGAACTTAAGGTTCCATTTAAAAACGGATATCAGCAATTCTAACTGTAAAAAACATACCCGTTACTTATCCCGTATTATGGAATATAGCGAGGAAATTTTTAATTTCCTTTCCATCGTCATACCTAGTGGAAAGGGAGTTAGTCGCTGTTACCAATCTCATAACAAAAAAAAGAAACAGACTGGACATCATTAGCCGAAGAGATTTAAGATTAAACCTTACAAAATTGATGCCAAATGTTGATAATTTATTATTAAAGCATCAGGTTATTCCTTCCCACTAAAAACATTTACTTATTGCTTACTTTATTTTATGTTTATTTTATGTTACGTATATTTTATATAACAAAAACAAAATTTTATTTTGAGTAGTTTTAATTTAAATTCAATTAATAAATGTATAAAACTTAACATGTGTTTTTACATTAAGTTTTTAACACTAAACTTCACAACAGTTAGGAATTTACAAAAAATCAATATCAGGTTAGTAGGGGGTCTACCCAAACCGATAAACATGGCAAGGGGTCTACGACACAAAAAAGTTTGGGAACCTCTGCCCTACAGTATGTTCATTTTATTGTTCAATTAATTTTTTTTACCACTTTTCGATTTCTATATAAAAGTCTTTATTTCATGCAACACTTAATTTTTACACACTGGTATGTTTTTGTGTTTCTATAATATAACTTTATAATATAACTTTGTATCTTATATTAGACCTTAATTTGAGATTAATCCGCATACAATTTATAACTATGTGTTACAAATGGATAATGAACTAACATTTTGTTGATTTTTGGAATCTTATTACAATTCTTTTTAGGAGTTCTTGGTAAAGTCATCCTTTAGCATGAAGTTAGAATTGTGATTAAATCACCAAAACATCACATTATACCCTTTCCCAATTATCTTCGAAGTTTTTACACAATTTTAAAATTACTAATTTTTTTGTTCTATTAAATTATTGATAAAATTACTAAAACTCTTCAACCGGGAGTGCTCCTAAACTCATGCAGAAATGACGAAAATCTCTTCAAAGTATGCCGAATTACACTAGATCAGAAAATAAACTTATTAGGGTGTGAAATTTATTCTAAAACATATTTAACAACTTTTAAGGGTTTCGAAACTACTTTAAACATTTTCGAATTCTCAAACAGTTACAAAACAAAATATTTAGAACTTTCAAAACCTTCTGAGTAAGAAATTGAGCAAAATGTGTTTTTATGTTTTCATCAACTTCTGATGAACTACAATTTCTATTAGTTTTCTTTTGCAAGTTAAAATGTCTATCGAAAATTTCGTTAGATAATCTCTCTAGATGAAACTTTGAAGAGGCATTTCATTCAAATGTACTTTTGAAATATAATCTAGGATCTAGTTCAGTGGTTTCCAAACTTTTATGGACCTAGGTCTATTTAAAAAATGGGTAATTTTTCGTTATCAACATAACTTGTACATAAGTAGGAAAGGCCTAGACAAAAATATCGTCTTATTTTTTAAATTTTTATTTAATCCATTTTCTTAAGAAAAAACAAAACAGCCATTCGAAAATGAAATTATTATATGGTAGCAGCATTTAGTATTTAAAACAATAAAATGATAATTTAAGCATTTAGCTGCGAATAATGTATTTAATGAAAATATTTTCGACTATAAGATAATCCTTGTCAATCTCCTACATACATTATTCGCAGCAAAAGGCTTAAACTATCACTTAATTGATTTATTATTAAATTATTAAAATATTATTGAGGTAAACTAGAGAAAACTGTAATCGTATTTAATTTCATTTGATTTCCCTGTCTTCTATGTTATGTTATGTTAACCCTTGTAATTAATGTATGTAAATGTCGGCATGTTTGATTGATTATTCTGATTGTCTGGAATCTCAGATTATGTCATTGCCTTTAATTTATCCCAGGGGTGAGGAACCTTTTAATTTTCATAGGCCACATTGAAATTTGTCGCCTTCAAATGAGGCCGCAGTCAAAAAGTATTTCGTTTATATTTTGTTCTTTGTACTCGGCGAGATGCTTGTACGTACGGTATATATACAATTCAGTAGTTACAAGCACTTCTATTTGTAAATCCTCATGTCCTGTAGATACACATGTAGTATATATATATATATATATATATATATATATATATATATATATATATATGGCCTTCCTTTTATTGATCCTTTACGTATGAAGAAAACATTATTCATAAGACTTTAGTTGTCAAATTAATAATGAACAATAGTAGTCCTACCATTTGATGCCTTTTGGTCGGAACTGTCCCGGATTTTTGAGATTTGTACCGTGTCCTGCGTTTAAGACAATTTATTCGGGATTTTGAAAATTATGCAAAAGATTTTTCACTATAATTCGCAGATTATTTTTTATAACAAAATGTTGAAAATGTTTTAACGAATGAAAAAAATTTAAAATAAAAATAACGTTTAATTTTAAAAGATTTTCACTCTCTGCCTTTAGTTTTTCCAGTGTTATCAAAAAAATGTTGTGAAGAGTATAATTTTCAATATTTTGCAAGAAAAATCAGAAAATTTATCGTAAAATTACTTAATAAGACTGTTAAAAGTGTATGTTACTTTTTTGAATTCATGCTGATAGAAGAATATAATTTAAGTAATTATTAGTTGTAGTGAGTTTTACAAGAAAATTAAATCAAACTTTCAGTTGCTTGAAAAGATTCACTCACAAGAAAAGTATCAAAATTAAAAATTTATTGTTAATAAATATATTTTTTCATAATTAAATTAATTTGTTTTTGTGTCCCGGTTTTATTTGAAAAGTTCATGGCAGGCCTAACAAAATAGTAAAGCTAATTTTTATTGTTTATTAAAAATGTATTTGCCAGGCCTAATAAATATGTTTCAGACTCTCGATAAATAAAACACTTAAATTTAATATAAAATTTAGATAAACTTTTTTTTAATTTTAGGCAAATGTCAAAAGTTTCGTCCTTGCACGCTCAACCTTAACTTTGGAAACCGCTTTTCTAGATGATTTAAAGGCATTAACAAAGTAAAAATTATTAAATATTTATTGTAGTTATACAAGTATAGTGAAGATTTAAAATTCAATCAAATATAAATTAATTATTTCTGAATGAGAAATTTTCATTTTTTGCCGAATCTGAGTGAAGACGGAGGAGGTAAGCCTCGTCTATTACTTCGATGATAGGCGTACAGTCTTTTTATGTAACGATCCATGTTCAGTGAAGACATATATGGATCTGAGGGTACCCAGTCTAATAATATCAAAATTAATATTAATAATAATAATAATAATAATAATAATAATAATAATAATAATAATAATAATAATAATAATAATAATAATAATAATAATAATAAAAATAATAATATTATTATTATTAATAATAATAAATAAAATAATAATAATAATAATAATAATAATAATAATAATAATAATAATAATAATAATAATAATAATAATATTTTGGATTTAATATTGTAATCAATCATTTGGTTAAGTTGAAGTTTTCAAAAATCAATATTTGATTTAAATTAGTCAATTTTTAAGGATTAAAACAAAAAATTCAAGGGATTATGGGGTACGATTTAAAAATTGAGCAATTCATATTAACTAAAACAAATTAAGGAGAAACTTGTAGAGATAAAAATTTTAATTCTTAAATCTTTAATTCATTCCTAATTAAAATGAATCTTTTAAAGATGGAGAAGAAATTAATTATTTCATAATGAATTCAAACAAATATTAAAAGATTATTTTTTTGTTTTTCATTCCAATTGACTACTGAGATATAAAGATAATTTAAATAAAGTTTTCATGTAATATTTCAATAATAATTAAATGTTAAATTTATATTTGTTTATTGTGTTATACAGTTACATAATCTAGAAAAGGAAGTATTATTAGTTTAAGCGATATTCTTGATACAGATATCATACATACTTGCTTTTTTTCATTGCACACTCAAACATTCCTAGATCAATATAACGTTTACAGGAAACAGGGTCCTAGGCGCAAACATTTTTTGGGTCCTTCTAACATATACACTGAAAGTCCAAGAGTGCTGATGTACAACATATGTGCAAAAAGTTCCGAAAAAATCAACAAAATTTTAATACTAAAACTGACGGAATTATACTTAAACTTTCAACATGTAAACTGCAGCAGACGACCGTTGTGGCTAACAAAAATGAATTATTGGCCCAAACGAACAAAGACAATTATAAATTACAATAATATACTTTTATGTGAATGGTAAAGTGTAAAAATATAAAATATAGCTAGTTATTTCTTTGATTTTGATGTCTTTTTTATTTCATTCGTTAGATACGTAAAATATATGTTCAAACCTATTTTTATTTTCATATCACTTATTAGTTTTCGAGATTTAGGCTCCCGAAGAAAATAAATTGATTTGCTAATCGAGTTTTAAGATCCTTAACTTTATGTTTTCTCAGTTCTGAATTACTTGGATAATCAGTTTGATACTTGTTATGTAAAGCTAAAAAATGTCTCTCCAGATTACACTTCTTAGCAATAGCATATTAAACAACAGCATTTATCATTCACCATTGTAAAAAAGTAATCGAACTCTTTATTGAAGTGATAAGTTTTAGATTTCTTCGGTTTACTACTCATATTCATGGGTATACTAGAATGCAAAGAAATATTACAATTTAAAGAATAAATATTTAATTAAATATTTTCATAGAAAATTTAAAAATTCATGAACTGCGGCAATTATCTCCATTACATTGAAAGAAATAATAACAATTCTGCAAACTACAATCTGGGACAACAATAAAAGTATATTAAAATCTAATTTAGATATATTTGAATTTACAAGAAGTGTATTAAAGTTACGATTTATTTATTACGGTTTACAATAATGACCTCTTACTTTAGATAAAATTACTGGTATTCCTAATATATTTGTAATGCTATCTATTATTTTTCTCCCAGTGCAATGACCGCAGGTTAGAGATCTGTTGCAGAGAATGCACACTTAGCAAGTAAATAAATAGGTAAGAAAAGCAATTTAATTTAAAACCAAGAAAATAACATCCATTTTATACAGAAGAAAAAATGAAATACAACGTGGTCACTAAGGATAAATAATATTGCTTAATAATGACACAGTTAATACAAAAGAAATGAAGCTACTTATGGCCACCAAATATTCAAGCTAACTGAATGTGTTCTTCGACGAGTTGAGTTGTAACTGTTGCGTTCGCACGTTGTGTTCGGTGACACATAAGTCAAAATGTATTGTGCTGGGCGAGCGGATATAACAGTGTCTAGTTGTAAAAACTCTAGGTATTCATGAACTTGGTAAGTTCGCAGAATACATTCAACTATTAGCACAAAGCTTTGTCTTCTAAAATCCCTTCAAAGTCACGGAATTTTTCCCAGACATGGTTAGAGATCGACGATCGACCAAAATTGGTCTCGCGATCGACTTGTTGGCCACCCCTACCATAGATGAACTAAGCAACGGCCTAAGGCCTGTAATAATTTGGGCCAACGACACTCTAAAACATCCGCTCTGAATTTGCGAGAGTAAAATATTTTAAAAGGCACTTTGAGACAACAAAAGTTGAATTCTTTGCCTATAATGGATATTAAAATAAAACTATTAGATAATTCCTTGAGCCGCAATAAGAACCGTGGAAAGGGCCTTTTTTCAGTAAACAGCCACTGATTGCTCAAAATTCCTACTTCACTTTTAAATATTAAATATTAAGTTTTGTAATTTGTTTCTCAAAATTGCATCATGTAAAACAAAAAACGATTAACATGTTCAATTCTAACAAATAATTTAAATTATAACAAAAGGTAGTTCACTTCCTTTCAATAGATTTCTCGTTAAATCTCCTAATGCAATATTTAATTAATGTTCGCCTGTGTTCGCCACAGCGTCTCAATTGTTTTTCATTGTTACTTTAGGACATTGTTTCGACAACTGCTAACCTTTTTGTTTTCATTTTTAAATTAAAAAAAAAATAAAAAAGTGAACAATTGAAAAGAAATACAACTGCAAAATGTAGACCAATTTGTTCAATGAAAATCTTAAAATTTCTATTATTGTCAATATTGAAAGGAATTAAACCTATCTTTTGTCAACGAGCATTTTAGAGAAGTTTTCCCAATATGGATTCCCCGCCCACTGGGGGAGGGGCAATTTAAAAATGAGTAGTGTAGTAAAATTTAGTTTTTCAATATTCTGTATATGCACATGTGGGCATTACAATTTTAGAAAGATTTAGTGGGGCAAGACAAAAAATGGTTGGGAAACAAAGTTTTAGAGTGTTTACTTATTATTAATAAGGTGACAATTTTCAGTGGAGAAAAAACCCTTTAAGAACTTTAAGGAAAGAATTCATTTCAACGATAAGGATTAGTTTTGGTTATCAAGAGAAAGTAAATATGGATCACGTGTGATGTATGTAACCCTACCTTATTATTATTATTATTATTATTATTATTATTATTATTATTATTATTATTATTATTATTATTATTATTATTATTATTATTATTATTATTATTATTATTATTATTATTATAGCAATTTAATGAAATATACCTTTCTTAGTGACCTCGAATTGGGCTCCCATCAAATGCAAGAATGACAGGACCACCACAAAAGCTAACCATGGTGTAATCATTGTAAATCGATTGTTTAAAATTTGTAGAAATTCTCTAGAAAAAAATAAGTATTATTTATGATTTTATTTTAAATGAAAACTTCAAAGTTATTATGAGAAAACATTTCTTGTTTATGATTATTTTACATTCGGCACAGTGCCGGTACTGGCGGGGGCGAACACGTGTCAAGAACGTGGGAGGCTAATTTCTAAAGGCCTAACAATTTAACCATGGTGATATAGACGTATGTAAATATTTAATTAATAAACTGACCTTTTTACAAATAATACGTTTTTAATTTAATATATTTTTAAAAATAAAGATAATAAAATTTAAAAATTGCACATAATTGAAAAAGTATCGATAATTGTGTTGAGGTTATTAGAAGTAATTAAAATTAAAATGGTTTTTTGAAATAATTGAAGTGAACTTTATTAGGTTCAGCTGGGTTTTTTGAATGGGTTTTCAAGATATCAGTAAAACGTTTGGGAGCTCCAGGTCTAATCTAAATAGCAAAATTTAAATTATAATGGAAAACGAACATTCATAATTGAATCGAATGAAAACTTCGACGGAGTCAGAAAAGAATTAAGAATAAACAAAAAAATGAAAAAAAAGAAAACTTTATAGAGAATCTATCAAAGATTTCAGAATAATATAAAAATATTGGTGATATCGATCGTTCAAATTTCTGGGATATAAAAAAACAAGACCATGAAGTCAAGTTGAGAAGGGTCAACTCAAACGTTTCGAGATTTTGAAACTCGAATCAATAGTTACTTGACAGTAAATTCGATTTTAAATACAATACTATTCCTCACTTAGTGTTGCAATAAGCACTGATCAACTGTGGTTGTCCAATTAACTTATTCTGTCGTATTTGTGAACGCGTAGAATCGGTTGTAATTGCGTTGAATAAAAAAAATTAGACATTTTTACTAATATCATTAGATCAGTGGTGGCCAACCCAAATCAATCGAAGGGCCAAATTTTCGGAAAAATACTATCACGGGCCACAATAAATATAACTCATTTTTACGATTCAAGTAAACTTAGAATCAATTTTTAAAATTAAAAACATACTTAATTCGAATATGAATTCTAAAAAAGACAATTATTGATTTGATGTTTAAAATTGTGTCCGAGCCACATCAAAACGCTTCGCCGGCCACCGGTTGGCCATGGCTGCATTAGATCAATAATTACTGAACTCTTAAATCACCCCACAGATCCAATAATTGAAAATTCATTGTTACGAATATGATGGGAATATGCAGCAGAGTTTATACAAGATTAAACAATTTTAAATTTCAAAATAAGAATTTTTATGAAAATTTTGATTTAAAAATTAATTTTCTGGATTTTATATGTTTGAATTGAATCACATTTGTCTGAAAATATTTGAATTTGAGTTTCAAAATATTTATTTTAATATGTAATTTATAGAAATAACATTTAGTTATGAATATAGACTGGCCGGATTATAATATTACTGCAACTAACACAAAATAATATATACCTGCTGCGTTCAATAAGTACCCGGATTACTCCATAAAAATAAAAGAACTTTAACAATATTCTTGTGAAATCATAATATATTATCTATGGTTACAAATATTATAGTTTGTTTTAAAATTCACTTGCATAGTAGCGTCAGAGAGCACATTTTAAATTTATTTGTCAAATCAGGCTGCACCCTGTCGAATATCGAAGTTTGATAAAATTCTTTGTTTTTAGTGGTGATAATAGTCAGCAAATATGTAATCAGTTGTAGACAATTTTATATCAACATATGTTCCTCTCACACCACAATCTACGATTCAATTAGCCAGTTCAAACATAGTCGCCAGTCAGTGTTTGATGTTGAAAAAGCTGGTCGTTCTTGTAAAATTTCTTACCAAAAAAGGAACCAACGATTGCAAATGATTGTAAAATTAGAACACTGAATTACTACCAAGGATAACTTATAGCGGCTGAATGTGAGTAGTATTGGAAGTGTGCATGCCATCCAGAATGAATCTGGCGTAAGAAAATTGGCATCCTGATTCGTCCCACGTTTTCTTTCCTATGAGATGTGTGAAAACTTGTGGGAACGCTGCAATGCAAACCTTATCATTTTTGACGAACATGGTGATGAATTCATTAGAAATATCATTATTGTAAGTGAAACCCCTTTATCTCTGTATTTGAGTAAACGCGGGAGTCCAGCAAATAAAAGTTCCCTGTAAACTCCGTGAAAATATGCAGAAGTAATCGCCGAAATCTACATTGTCTCCCTCTGTGACTCATTCAAAACAACTCCCCCAATTCACAAAAGTGCAGAAACAATGACAGTAATTGAGAAAAAATGGATCTGTTCTTTTAAATAACCCTCTCTACAGTCTCGATCTCGATTCAGACATATGAAAAAACATTTGCGAATAAAAAAGTCTACTAAAATGCTACAGATTTGCAACACCATGGGGATTTTTTATTGAAAAATCAAACCTCAATTTTCTTTAAAAATACCTTTTTGGAACTTTTGCATCGCTGGAGAAATGGTGTGAACCACAATGGGTCTTGTATTGAAAATTAAAGCTTACATACACTCAGTGGCGTAGCTAGAGTACTTGGCGCCCGGGGGCAGGGATATTTTTGGCGCCCTGGGCTTACTATAAAAAATTTTTTGTGATATTAAAATAGACATATGTAAAAACACCAAATATAAAATGCATATTAATAAATTCTAAAATAATATTTAAAAAAAATATAAAATATAAAATATAAAAATATAACAAAACTAGAAAAAAACTGGAAAACAGAAAAATAAAATCCCTTTTTCATCGTTTATTTTAAAAAATTTTCAATGCTTGGCTATATTTATATATTTTATATATATATTGCGTTCAATCCGGCGCCCCAAAAATTGTGGCGCCCGGGGCAACTGTCACCCCTCGCCCCACCTCGCTACGCCACTGCATACACTTGTTGTTTTTATTTTAAAATACACTGCTCCTGTTGGTTTCCTTTAGCACCTGTTCCGGTTACTTATTGAATGCATCATGAAATACAAATTATTACAGAATTTTTAAATCAGTAAAAGATTCACTCCTTTCTAAGACCCTTACAAAATATATTTTAATATATAACACCGCCTGAACCTTTCCTAACTGAGTTGCGTTGAGTTGCGTTACAAAATGAAAATATGTACCGAATATGTCACCAAAATGCCTGATTATCCATTTGGCTATTACTTGCTAAAATATACATAAAATATATTTAAAATATCCTTGTGTCGTTTTAATTATTAATAATTATTAAATGCGTAAAATGATTTAGGGAAACACAGATAAATGAATGTAGTCTTGTTCTGGACCTCAAGGAGATAAGAGTGTAAAGAAAATCAATAAAAAGAGACAATTAAATAGAAGAAAATCATTCTTAACTAAAAAGTACAAGTTCAGAAGAAGCAAAACAAAAACAAAAAAAATTAAATTATCTTATTATCTCGATGGCCTATTCGAGATTAGGGAAATAAACATGGGGAATCCGAGAAATGGGATCATCAAAAAATACATATCTCAACAGCTGTCAGAGATTACGAAGAGCCCAATAGAACAGATGAAAAAAGGAATGCATTATCAATAAGTGCCATCTCATGGCAAGGTATAAAAGCTGGACAGAAACTAGGAGAGACGAGAAAAATTTGCTAGAGAGAAATTTGTGTAAAATTGGCTAAAAGGGCAAAATTAGCTGAAGGAGAAAAATTTACGAGGAGATTTAACACTAGATTTACTGACATTAAATGACAATTTGACGAGTGTCCGTAAAAATAGGTATATACAATACATTTCCGCTAAACTAAAAGGGCGACAAAAAAGGATAGTGATATATTCGCGTATCATTGTATCATTAATAACCAACATAAAAAAATGGGAAAAAATAATATATCTCTTATGTTATGAATTTTAAAAATTTAATCCGTCAAATTGACGGTTTCCGTAAATCTAGTGTTAAATTAAATTGTTAAGAACCAGGAAAACAGCTGGAAGGGAGATGAGAAGAAAACTTGGGTATTGAATTAGTAAATCAGAAGTAGTTGAGAGACTCAAATCAATTTAAAGATAATCTGATCAATTTTTCGAATCGCCCGTTAACAGCAGTATTCTAGCGGTTGTGTTCTTAGAGTATTATCATTGTTGTGCTATTCTTCCCGAAGAGTTCTAATAAGCATTTGAAACCTTTGATGAGTGCTGAAAATTGGTATCGTTGAATTCACTGTAATCAATTGTGATAATCAATAAAGGTTTACAACGTCTGTATTTGTCATTGTCGATATTAAATAACACGCTTGGAGTTAGACCAGTGATTGGTAGTTTACAATATACCCAACATTATGTAAATAAATTCTATGCGTTATTTATTATTTTTTCGTCAATCTAGATCAATATTACAATTTGTGTAAATAAAATTATATTATATTTTGTAGGTTTTAACAACCTTTAAACAAACAATTTTATGTATTTGTATTTATATGTGAAGTCCCATTTTACTTAGGAGATATCATTTATTTTGGTACTTCATAAAGTACGTTTAAGGGTCCCTTGATATGAAATTATAATAAAAATAATTATTAATCAACCCAATTTAGACTTGTCAAATAGTGAGAAATAATGAAAACAAAAAATTATTTGTTTTAAATGACAATCAATAAAAAATGAGACCGATAATTCTTTCTTTTGATAATTATAGTAAAACAAATGCCTGTTTTTTACGTTTTCAAAGAATTTGCAATTAAGAAATTAAATTTTAATCGAAATAAATATAAAATAAATAGTTAAAAAAAATTATGATAAAATCTTTCATATTATTTTAGTATTTTTTTTCATAAAATTTAAATTAAAATACCAGCAAAATATGTTTGAAAATCTTTTTATTTATTCAATCTTTACCATGTTGAAATGTTGAAAGTAACAAAATTGTAAAAACCTAAACTTAACATGAAATTAAATGTAACATTAAAACAAATTTACGCTTGACTTATTAGATGTGCGAAATACGTAATATTTTTATAACTAGTGATAAACTTAAAACATTTATTTTACAAAAGACATATGGGAAAGATTTCCCACATTTTCCTACATTTGAAAATGGAACAATAGCCATTCATCAGTGATGAAAAAGTTGAGTTTTTAACTCTTACTCTCCATATTCTTAAATTTAATTTATTCATATTCCATAAACATTTTTTACATTTTTATAACATTATTTAAATGAGATATTTTGAACATTAAATACTATTGTTATTATTATTATTATTATAATTACTATTATTATAATTATTATTGTTATTATTATTATTATTGTTATTATTAATATTATTATTTAAAACAATAAAGTGATAATTTAAGCCTTTTGCTGCGAAAAATGTATTTAATGAAAATATTTTAGACTATAAGATAGTCCTTGACAAGGATTATCTTATTGTCGAAAATAATTTCATTAAATATATTATTCGCAGCAAAAGGCTTAAATTATCACTTTATTGTTTTAAATAATAAATGCTGCTACCAAGAAATCATCACTTAATACTTAATATTATTATTAATATTAATATTGTTATTATTAATATTGTTATTATTATTATTATTATTATTATTATTATTATTATTATTATTATTATTATTATTATTATTATTATTATTATTATTATTATTATTATTATTATTATTATTATTATTATTATTATTATTATTATTATTATTATTATTATTATTATTATTATTATTATTATTATTATTATTATTATTATTATTATTATTATTATTATTATTATTATTATTATTATTATTATTTAAAACAATAAAATGATAATTTAAGCCTTTTGCTGCAAATAATGTATTTAATGAAAGAATTTTCGACTATACGATAGTCTTGTCAATCTCCTGGAATTTAGCAATGTTCTTCCCCAAAATACCCTTCAATCTTTCTTTTATTTCCTTTCTCTTAATTCTCATTGGTTGTAAATATAATGAATTGTTTTACTAAAAACTTTTAAAATTTTTTACATTTAAAATTTCAAAATGACACAAACTAAAAATTTTTAAATTTTTTACAGCTTCTATAATTAGCTTCTAGAAGCCTAATAAAATATTTGAAAATATTTTAAATAAAGCCTCCAATAACTACTTATATATGCTATTTAAATATTTCAATAAATGTGTCAATTTTGATTTTCAAACCCTAATTTTTAAAAATTTTTTTCTATATTATTCTAATTATTACTTTTTAATTTATTCTATTTTTTTTAATTTCTTTATATATTGTCAGTTATTCTCAAA
Organism: Schmidtea polychroa; assembly: GCA_959609185.1. Taxonomy (NCBI): domain Eukaryota; kingdom Metazoa; phylum Platyhelminthes; order Tricladida; family Dugesiidae; genus Schmidtea; species Schmidtea polychroa. The sequence goes on along the minus strand of CAUHTR010001432.1, from coordinate 14,618 downwards.
GTCAATGACAACAGATCAAATTCATGATTTCATTGATTTCTTCTTTAGTGTTGATCTTTGGCTGTCTGTTTATGATGAGAATTGCTTCTTTGATTCTGACATTTTTCTTTTGGATGTTTCCATTAGCTATGATTTCTATTGAAATATTTTTTCTTTCCTCTGTTGGCTGACACTGCCGGAGATGTCTGCCCAACGAGGATGTTCCACCAGGATCTAGATGTTCTTTAACTCTTTGGTGCAATGTCCTGAGGGTACTTCCAATGTAGATTTCATTGCATACATTGCACGTGATGCAATAGACGATGTTTTTTCTAAAGCACATATCTTTCGGTTTCTGGCAGTTTTTCATTGTGCAATTGTTTTCTCTATTTATGTTGCCTGCCAGAGCCCTTCTCAATGTCCAAGATTTATGTGCTATCCGAATTGGAAGACCGGTACGTTTAAGTTCTTTCAGGATCTTGAAGTCGAGTATGTCACTGATGAATGGGATATTCAGATAGAAATATTTCTGATTCTTTTGTGTTAATTCCCTAGATCTTCTTGGGGTAGAATTCATTTTTTCAATGTCCTCACCTTGGTATCCGTTTCGGTGTAGGATTTTATTGAAATTTGATTGCTCTTTATTATTATTATTATTATTATTATTATTATTATTATTATTATTATTATTATTATTATTATTATTATTATTATTATTATTATTATTATTATTATTATTATTATTCAAATAACATTTAGCATTTGTTTTGTTAAATCTTCACCTAATCTTTTTCTTCGTAACATCTCCTGTATATAACTATTATATAATGAACAAATCTTCAAAATGGTAAATATCTGGAACAATATTTTACAGAAGAGTGGAAATAACTCTATATTAATAGCTGAATTTTTCTTCAACTATTACCGACCTTCTCAGTATTCTGTGTATAACGAAATATTTTTGTTGTTTCCCATGTTAATGAATACTAGGACAAATATTTTATTTCCATAAAATAATAACAATTATAGACAGGTAGGTAAAATTTGATCTCATATATTTACGCGTTAATATGGACAAATCAAAATATTTACACAGGAAAACAAAATATGTATTTTTTGTTAAATCACTAAATATGCATTTAATATTCATATTGTACATAAATAAATTTATATTTTTTTTATTTTCGAATTAATCAAAAATTAACAATTTTAATATTAAAATAGTTATTGATTATATATATATATATATATATATATATTAAAAAATTTTATGTTTTTTTAAAATCTATGTTTTTTTATATTCACGAATCTTTATGACGTGCCAAAAATTTGTGAATATAAAAAAACATCGATATATTTACTGATTCATAGTCAAGTTTTTTAATAAATACAATGTCAATTGAATAAAAATCAGAGGTGAAAATTGAAAGAAGTTCTTATTATATATATATATATATATATATATATATATATATATATATATATATATATATATATATATTAAAAAGAGAGCTTGAAGACTATAAATTAGTAGATAAAATTACAATACAATGAAAAAATGAAAAAATTATTAATGAAGTTAAGTAAATAAAATCTCACAACTGTTATTAAGAGATTCATCATATCATCAGAAAGAATTATCAATGGAATTGGCAAACTATGGTCCCGATTATTAGTCAAAGCACTATATTCAAAACTCTAAAAGATTTAGATTATACAGAAAAAGCGTTTAGTTTAAATCCCCGGAAACCGACATAATAGCCAAAATATTTATGTTCGTCAAATATATGGAAGTGAGATGACAGTCCTAAATATTCGAAAGCATTTCAACTGGTAAAAGCAAGTACGGGTATCAATATTAGTTGTAGGGTCACAATTAAAAAACTGGGTAAAAATGTAATGAAGTTAAAGATGATTAGTCTAATGATGATGCTTTTATACAATTCATTAATGGGTAACTGAAGGTTTCATCATCGAAGGGATGTAATATTTCTATTGAATGAAAAACATGTAAGTTATCAATTTATCCCTCCATATTCGCCTCAATTAAATTCAATTGTATTTTAGTCATTTCAAATCCCAAATATCAAGAATAATATCTGTTGAATTAAACCGTAACCATTTTTACAGAAAGGATATGTAATGTTTTGATGAAAGAAAATGCTATTTTAGAAGGTTGGTTCAGAAATATGAGAAGATATGTTGAAAAGGCGTTGGTAAGTCAAAATCTTTGGTTTGTTATTTTAAATATATATTGAATAATTTATAATATATTATTACATAACCCTGTTAATAATTCATTTATGATTAAATTGTAAATATTTATCATTAAAAAAACTTTTTTCAATTTTCACCACTGATTTCTTTTCAATTGACATTGTATTTATTAAATAGTTTGGCTATGAATCAGTAAATATATAAAAAACATCGATAAATTTACTGATTCATAGTCAAGCTTTTTAATAAATACAATGTAAATATTTATTGATTAATTTTTAAAAATTAAAAATTAAATATTAAAACAACTCTCCATGAAACAATAAATAAAATGAATACAGTCTTACCCCGGTTAACGTTGTTAAATGGTTCCAGAAAAACGCGATGTTAACCGAAACAACGTTATACGAAGCAATTATAATTAAGAAAAAAATTCGCAATTAAATAGATTTAAAAGATTAAGAGAATTAAAAAAAAACGTTACAGCGAAGCCACGCAACGTTACAGTGGGGTATGACTATAATGGTGGACCGACGTTATCCGGGGTATGACTGTATTGCAAAATCACAAGTCATATTATACAAAAAAGAAATTTGTTTTACTTAAACCTTAAATTATAATTATAAAATCAAATTTTAATTATTATTTTATGAGAAATAAATTTCAGGTTCACTATGATAATCCTAATTTTTTCACAAAAAGTTATAATTTTAATTATTAAGTTAATGAAAAAAAAAGTTTGAAAGATATTTTTTTAATGATAAAGGTTAAGTAATAAAATACTTGAATTTGGTGATGAAAAATATTTTATAAAGAGCTACTATTAATTGCCAGGTAGATTCTTCCCCCTTGACATATTTTGTTAAGTGGTTCTTGAAACTATTGTAGACGAATTGAAAAATAACAAAAAAAATTCAGTAAATCAAAAAATTTTAAAACTCAAAAATTCCTCATTTTTCTCAAAACCTTGTGGTTTAATTTTTAAATATTATTATTAAAGAAAAAATAAAAAAATTAACTCTTGATAAAAATAGTTACGAAAATTGATTTCGGATGGGAAAATTGTTCTAATGAACAGATACTAAATATTCTAATTATTTCACTAAATTTATAAAATTTATTTTAATTAATTAAATTATATTTTTAATGCATAAAATAATTATGTCATGTTTACTTAGAAAATATAGAAAAACAAAAAAAAATTTTTAATTTTAATTACTGTATTAGCCCGAATATAACGCGACAATTTTTAATATTTTATTTTTATAAAATTTTGGTTTAAATTAATTAAATTTATTGTCATGAATATAACCTATGTATTACTTTTAATTACCTAACCAAACGTTTATATGATTGAATTTCCCTTAATTTTAATTTTTTTATGAGTAATTTTTTTCTAAATTCGGGGTCGCGTTATATTCGGGCTAATACGGTATATGTGAAAATAGAATTGCATTACCTTTAAGAGGTAAGGTAAGTAAATATAAGATGGAAATTATATTTGAAATTGATCAATCCCAAGTGAACTAGGATTTTACTAAAAAAACAAGAAAGGTTTTCGTTAAAGGTATTTTCGAAATTTCCTCTAAGAACTTTTACTAAAATAATAATAAATTTCCTTATAGTGTTAATGAAAGAAAACATTTAGATTTCCTGGTACAATAAATAAATATATCTATGTAATATATAATGTTAGAAATTAATATTTAATAATAAATCAGTTATCCAACCAGATCACTATAACTCAGGTCTAGAATGAATAATCTGAGAATGTTTGAGTGTACTATGACAAGAAATAAGCACGAATATGTATGATTAATCTGTATCAATCAACACGCTATAACTAATAATATTCCCTTTCTAGATTATACAAACGTCAGAAGTAAAAATAGTATTTCAATTGAATGTTTCGATGGGATTTATTTAGAAACTATGCTAATATGAAAGCATGAAAATAATTTTAAATTAAGATATTTTAAGAAATTTTTTTATTTATATTTTTATCATAATTTTTAACTGACATTTTTAAATTTAACATAGAATTTTTTATTTAAATTTATTTTTGTTTTTTATTTTGATGTCACCAAGATTTTTTGTTGAAAAAATACTACATTCTTTTAAACAAAAGTACCGCCAAATATAGCCGCATCACTTTTTTCATTTATGTAATTATATAATTATTAAATGGATTTTATAATTTCTTCGATAAATTGTGAAACAACAGTTGAAAAACTTCATCTCTGCTTCCTGTTTTTTGTTTTAAATTGAAAAATTTTAATTATATTTTTTAATTAGATATAAATAATTTCTTATTATTGCTAATTAAAATTAACTAAATATTGTTTTAATTGATGTTATAAATTTTAACAAATTCTTTATAAAAGAATCTCGAAATTCATTCAAGGAATATTAGTAAAATGTTTATTTTAATAACTTAACTTAAATAATATATTTGACAAAATCAACAAATTATTACAATAAATATTGACAGGTTACTTTCTATTTCAATATTTTTTCTTTTGGTTTTTATTGTTTTAGTGGATTTTATTGTTTCATAGTATTTAAACAAAATATATTGTCACCATTTATTTTAACAAAAAAATGCAAATTTCTATGAATTCTATAAATTATAAAAATAATTGTGACACATTTCATAATGTTCAGAAACTTAAGCATTTATTTGTTTTATTTGAAATTATATATTAATAAAATAAAATTTAGTATTATTAATTAAAATAAAAAATAGTGAGACTTACTGGAAAATTGGAGAAGTAAATTTAAGAATAAAATTTAGTGTATAAATCCGGATAATATTTTTCATATTTCAATTTTGATTGGTCCACCAATCAATTTTGCAATCCAATCAAATTTCAATAAAAATGTAAAATTAAAAAGAATCATATAAAGTATAAAAACTAACTGACTATCGAAACTAAAAATCGGTCGTTAAAATAAATTAAAAATAATTAATTTTATTATAACTCGGTATTCAATACAAAATATTATCCCATGACAAAGGATCAAATCTTCTGTAAATTACATATATTTTATACAAATATACTTCATCAGAGACGGCTCTATCATATAGAACTAAGTAGGCGGCCACTTAGCGCGCAAAAATATTTTTATAAATTATTTCTTGAATATAGAATATAAATAATTTACTAATATATGCTTTTGACGATTTATCATTTTTTATAATTAATTTTATCTTCGAATAATCGTGAATTTAGCTGTATTTTAGGTCGAAATTTGTGACGTCCCGCGAAATTCGGGACGTCTAGTAAGGAGTAGAATGCATTTCTTAGAATTATAAAATCAAAGAATGATTTTTATGTAGAATTTTAAAATACAAATGTGACCATATTTCCTAAACTATATAAGCCAGCCTCTTCAAACTTTGCCAAATTAGTCAAGGTTAAGTCAGGTTAGGTCAGGTTAGGATAGGCAAAGTTTGGTTGGGTTAATTAAGAAATTGAAATGATTAAAACGTAATATTTCAGTTGACATTCTTTAAGGTATGCGATTCATAAAAGTTTGACTAGGTCGCTCGGCTTGGACAAAATTTCTTGAGCCGCCCCTGACTTCATCCAAGATTGATAACTAAGTTCAAAGCCAACCTGGTAGCAAAGCAAAAAATATATATTTCAGACAAAAAGAATATAAATACAAAACAAACTATAGAAAAATACTAATGCAGTTGCTTTATATGGAGAATATATGTAGAGGATTAATCGAGTGAAGATCACCGATTTTAATCAAATATTTTTCAAATTGTGTATGAAACATATAATAGCATTCCTAAAACATTTTGAAAAATACTCTTATAACTTTTTATTTACTTTTTATAAGCCCATAATGAGTTGACATTTCCATAAACTAAGAGAAGATTACACTTTTAACATTTTTCTTTTGGAATTCCAATGCAAAAATGTACCACAGGATATTTTTTGGATGGCCAGACCAACCATTTTTAAATTTAAATCTAGATAATGAAGATTGAATTTAGGTTTTGCAAAAATTTATATTTTATCGCTGGACATTTTCAAGGTTCTATTTAATACAAGCTTTATTAACATGGCTCCATCCGGTTAGATTCAAACTCATTCTTTATTCATTATAATTCATTTTATTCATCCTATTAATACAAATTTATTTTAATACTTGGATATATATAATATTTTAATCTCTTGTTGATCATCAATGACTATGGACAATGTTGAAGGACTCTTCATTCTTGACATTCCCACATACAGATTTTCAAGTCAAGTCGCTATTGTTCACTATTTTAGAGGTTTTCTTGCAACACAGGTGATTTACAGTTTCAAAATGTATATTTATTGACCAAAGAGCTTCTGATGCTGTTGAATCCATGAATATATGAGTTCTATCAACAAGTTATACATTTGTTAGGTTTCTAAACTAACAATAATCTTCAAAACTAATAAATTAAATTAAATTATTCAAAAAACTTTCTTTATTATATACATTTTATAGACAACTGATTTTTTGGATACAAATTTTTAAGTCATTTTTTGTGAATATTCAAAAATTAAAGTCTTTTTATTAAATTTAATCTTGGTTTAACTCGGATCAATGATAATCTAACAAGGGAGTCTAAAGTGATCATCTGTGCTGAAAATTCGTGAATATCAAAAACACGTCGATAAATTTACTGATTCATAGTCAATTTTTAATAAATACAAACCCAATTGTTGGTTATTTCATAATCATTGGTGTAGCTAGGGTATGTGCCGCCCGGGGCAATCCTTAAAATTGCCGCCCTCCTGTACATTTTTTAAAATATAAACTTTCCAAAACAGACGGCCCATTTTGCCTCTCTTTCCAAATACGCTTCCAATACTTCCAATACCCTTCATATATACATACTATTTATTCATGTATGAAATATTTTTTTCTTATTTAAACAAAGTGTTTTATAATACATTAAAACATATAATAAATTAAGCATTGTCAAATTATCATTATATTTAATTTTTAAATAATACAATAGAATGCAATATATCAAATAGTATAAAACAAGACAAAATTAACATATCATTACAGAGTAAAAAACACAAAATAAATTAATTATAAAATTAGCCAACAACTAAAAATATTGTATATAAAAGTTGTTTATATAAATTGGTATTAAAATAAAAAAAATATTTGTATCTATAGGCAGCCTTTTATGACTGGCAAGTTTCTTAAATTCAACATTTCTTAAAATAATAAATAATTTATTGTTAAGCTCTTGCTTTTCGTGGATATATACGTATATATTTATTTTAGTGCATTCAGGTTTAAGAACCATACAGACTATCTCATCGCGAATATGCCGCCCCAAAGCAAGTGCCGCCCGGGGCGGCCCGCCCCACCATAGCTACGCCACTGTTCATAATAATAAATAGCGGCTGACTTGTATAAATTAAAATAGCATACCAACTCGCAGGGAATATTTTTGGGTGGACTCACTACGCATGCATGTTAGTTAATTGCAGTAGTAGGATTGGAGCTCCCCAGATCAGGAGCTCCCCGCATCACATATACCCCCCCCCCTCCCCCCCCTCCCCCCCCCCCGAAAAAAAAATTTTTTTAAATAAAAGGTCAAGGTCAAGGTCATTTATTATTTTTTTTTAATTTAATTTTTTGTTTTAATTAATTGGCCGGGCGGGCTCCTACTTTTTTTCATCCCAAAAATTAATGTTCCCGCCAACAGATTTTATTGAACGATACCTCATCTTAAAGCTCAGTCCAAGACCTTTAGAATGAGCTATAGGTATCTGTTATATCTTTAATAGTTTTAATGTTATTAACAATTGATGACCACCATCTTTTCAATGTTAAATTATTATTATTATTCAAAATATTATTAATTGGCCGGGCGGGCTCCTACCTTTTTTCATCCCAAAAGTTATCGTTCCCATTATCCGAATTTATTAATCGATAGCTTATTTTGAAGCTTAGTCTAAGACCTTTCAATTGAGCCATAGAAGGTATCATCATCATTAACATCGGCAAAGTTATTAAAGTTTTCCCGAGACCATTTTTCAAGGTCATTTATTTTTTCAAGGTCATTTAATTAATTTTTCAAGGTCATTTATTTTTTCAAGGTCATTTATTTTTTCAAGGTCATTTATTTTTTTTTCAAGGTCATTTATTTTTTCAAGGTCATTTATTTTTTCAAGGTCATATTTTAAAATTTAAATGTACAGAGTTCCCGACAACGATAATTATTCAACGATAGCTCATCTTAAAGCTCAGTCCAAGACCTTTCGATTGATTCATAGAAGGTATCATCATCATTAATATTGACAAAGTTATTAACAATTGATGACCACCATCTTTTCAACGTTAAATTATTATTATTATTCAAAATATTATTAATTGGCCGGGCGGGCTCCTACTTTTTTTCATCCCAAAAGTTATCGTTCCCATTATCTGAATTTATTAATCGATAGCTTATTTTGAAGCTTAGTGCAAGATCTATCTACTGATGTATAAAAATTATCATCATCATTATTATTGGCAAAATTATTAACGTTTTCCCGAGACCATTTTCAAGGTCATTTATTTTTTCAAAATATTATTTTTTTTTTCAAGGTCAAAGTCAAATTTGTAATAAAAGGTCAAGGTCAAATTTTAAACAAAGACATATGACTCATCAAGGTCAAATTTTAAACAAAGACATATGACTCATCAAGGTCATTTCAAGGTCGCGTGACTCATCCAAGGTCATTCACAAGGTCATATGACTCATCGTGATGACTCATCAAGGTCATTTATTTTTCAAGGTCATTTATTTTTCAAGGTCATTTATTTTTCAAGGTCATTTATTATTTTCAAGGCCATTTATTTTTCAAAATATTATTTTCAAGGTCATTTATTATTTTCAAGGTCATTTGACTATTTTATTATTATTTTTTCAAAATCTTATTTTTCAAGGTCATTTATTTTTCAAGGTCATTTATTTTTTCAAGGTCATTTATTTTTCAAGGTCATTTATTTTTCAAGGTCATTTATTTTTCAAGGTCATTTATTTTTCAAGGTCATTTATTTTTCAAGGTCATTTATTATTTTCAAGGCCATTTATTTTTCCAAATATTATTTTCAAGGTCATTTATATTTTCAAGGTCATTTATTATTTTCAAGGTCATTTATTTTTTCAAGGTCATTTATATTTTCAAGGTCATTTCTTTTTCAAGGTCAAGGTCAAATTTTTAATAAAAGGTTAAGGCCAAATTTTTAATAAAAGGTCACGGTCAAGGTCAAATTTTAAACAAAGACATATGACTCATCAAGGTCATTTCAAGGTCGCGTGACTCATCCAAGGTCATTCCCAAGGTCATTTATTATTTTCAAGGTCATTTATATTTTCAAGGTCATTTCTTTTTCAAGGTCAAGGTCAAATTTTTAATAAAAGGTTAAGGCCAAATAAGTATTTTTAGAACTAATAATTTTGTTTTAATTATCGATTACATATTAATTTAATTTTGTTTAAATCGTTGATTATATAATTTTGTTTAAATCATTGATTATATTATTTTTTGTTTTAATTAACGAATACGTAATAATATATTTTGTTTAAATCGTTGATTACATATTATTATTTTTTAATTTTCAATATTTTCTTTTAAAATATTAACGCATGCGTGGAAGATGTTATTATTATATATAATCTATCCGACAAGATATTCTGTCCCCCTAAGGGTAATGCTCACAAGGGTAATGGTCAAAAGTGTACTGGTCACACTCAACATGTCTCAAAGGGTATAATATAATTATTATTAAATTCTGACCAACTTAAATCAATGAAGGGGTAGAACAAAAATATATTACGTTGCGGTATTTTAAATTTTAAAATATTTTAAAAACTTATTTTGACACTAAAGTTTATTTAATTAACAAAGACATAATTATTGCACATGCTTTGCATAAATATTATTATTTTTCAAATTTTCAATATTTTCTTTTAAAGTATTAACACGCGCGGGAGTTATTATTATTATTGAAAAACCTAAATATTTTTTACACGACCCATTAAACATTTATTATTATTATTAATATTATTATTATTATTATTATTATTATTATTATTATTATTATTATTATTATTATTATTATTATTATATTATTATTATTATTATTATTATTATTATTATTATTATTATTATTATTAATATTATTGCAAATATTGGTCAATAAGATAAATTATTTTTACACACACACACAACCCATTAACCATTATTATTATTATCAATATTAGTGAAAACCTAAAATATTTTCTACACACATACACAACCCATTAACCATTATTATTATTATTATCAATATTTAAAACCTAAAATATTTTTACACGCACATACAACTCATTAAACTTTATTATTATTATTATTATTATTATTATTATTATTATTATTATTATTATTATTATTATTATTATAATTAGTCAAAAACCTAAAATAATTCTTACACACTAAGTTATGGGGTAGAGAATTATTATATGTTTGCAATATTCTGTGTTTGCCTTCACAGGAAGTTGGCAATAATTTTATACATACATTCTATATACACATAACTTGTTTAACATGGGTGTATATACTCCTAGTCTATCCGACAAAATATTCTGTCCCCCTATGGGTAATGCTCACAAGGGTACTACTCACACTCAACATGTCGCAAGGGTATATTAATTAAGGTTAGTAAATAAAACTTATCACACATACTTTAATATTTAAACGATAAAAATCAAGACAAGAGAGGACAAGGCAAAGTGTATGCATTTAGTATTGCCAGGCCTAATGAGCAGTGACCAAATATCTGTGCCTGAAAGACACGGTGGATATTTGTTCGCGTCCACAAGGGTCGTCTGTGCCTCCCCCAAGTGGGGTCAGAAGAACCTGGGCATTATAGCTTTCCGTATGGAACATTACGCCTAGCATGGGTAGTCAACTACCAGCACATTCGAAACGTATAATTTCAAAATACATGCGTCATTGGCACTATAACCAAATTAATTAATGTTTTCACTAACACAAATATATATTTACAGAGGCCTCCCACTAGTTGGATTACAACCGCCCACCACGACGATCAGCTTGTAAATATATATTAATTAAGGGATAAAGAGGACCCACCCAACCCTATTATATTTAATTTACAAATTTTTCTCGCTCTTCTGTTGGTAATCTATCTCAAAATTAATCTCTCCATCAGGCCATTTGATAGTGATTTCATGGAATACATCTTGCGAATTGGACATATTTCTTAGTTTCTGATGTGGTGTCAACTATCATTGCTAAAATTTATATTGATTTAAAATCAATTAACTTACATTATCTAACATTTTATCATCACAGGCTTGATAAATTAGGCAACTGTTATTTGTGGTATACTTTATCAATATCATTTCCCACCATAAAACACAGATACCTAAATATAATATATATATTTTAATGAATTAATTCATATCTTACATTAATAATAATATTCTTCAGGTATGACGATATCTAATTGCTAAAACATCGGTTTTTCCCATTTTTCTTGACATTCGTTGAAAGAAAGTTTACATAATTTAAGTAAACATTCATGTTGAAGGACACCCACAATCAGCTAATTCATTTAAAAAATCCGGAACTATAACTCCTTTAGTGTTTCACCATTTTGTCTGGTTCATCTTCTTCTATAATTCATGTTTTAATAAGAAATCTCTAAATCCAGAACATAAGTCATTTAGTGTTTCACCATTTTGTTTGGTTCATCTTCTTCATAATCATATAATTCATTTTCTTCATTACTAAGTAAAATAATTAAAATATTGTAGTAAATTCTTTATTTACTTACTTTATGGATACGAAAGAAATAAAGTTATATGAAAAGTATATTTAAATAATTTAAATTTAAATAATTTAAATTTAGTTATTTAAAATATTTAAACAATTTAGTTATTTAAGCATATTTAAACATTATTATATAGTATAATTTTATATAATATTATAATTTTATGTACACTTATATATCCTTCATTTAATTTTTTAAATTCAAAAATTTATAATGAAGATTCTTTGAATTAAAAAATATTCTGTTAGTATTTCCAGGCAGTAAACAACGAATTCAATAATTAAAATCTTAATTTTCATGTTGTTAGGGTTGTGGTCAGAAGTTAATCGCCATCTATTCGTTTGTTCACAATTTCGCTCATTTTTGTTCAAAACATTCAGGTGAGTTGTTATCTGGAAAGTTTCTTTTAGCTCAGCTTTGTTAAAACACTCACGGTATTCTCGAGGGACGTGACACTGGAAATAAATTAACAATGGGTGGTCATCCATACATGTTGTTGGTTGAACTGTTGATTTATTTTAGAAATATGTATATTAAAAACATTTAAGGTATCATTCAGTAAAATAATATAGTATTTTTGAGTATTTTTTAGTTGATTTATAAATAACAGTATTTTGATATATCAATAAAGACCATATACTCCTAGTTTATCCGACAAAATATTCTGTCCCCCTATGGGTATTGCTAGCAAGGGTACTGGTCACATTCAACATGTCGCAAAGGTATATTAATCATTTAGAAATTCTTAGGTAATTTAGTGAAATGATCAGAAATTCGTGAATATTTTAAATGTAACTTTACACTTATGTCGAGCGACTAATTTATTGGTTAACTTTGTAGTCATTTAAAGCAAAAATTAATTTATTCATCTAATGTTCGTTACAATAGTTAATAATATGAGAAAACATGGTCATTATTCATTGATAATTTTAAATTCTTTATCATTTGGAGTAAATTTGTTTGAGGCAAAAATAATTAAAGGAGTCATAATAGAATATGGTTATCATTTATCCAATTAAGGGGCTTATTAGTTAGAAATATATATTAAAAAGTAACAATTATTTTCTAATTTAATTAGATGATCATTAGACGTAATATATCTTTGCGAGAAATTTAAGATGTTTGAGTAACCAAAACATGGATATTTTGTACGATAAATTTATGAATCTTGGTTAATTTAGTCATTAAAATAATAATATAATAAGGTAATTTAGGAAAATATCATTTATCCATCCGATAACAATATTCCTTCAATAGATATTCAACCGATTTAATTTCTAATTAAAATCATAAATTTCCTTCAAAGATCACTTTTCTTTAGTTGTTTTCCAATTCTTTTAAGTTAATATTTCTCAAGCTTTGTCAACGTTATCCCCAAAATGAATAAAATAACTTCTTAAATAAAAATAATTTAAAGCAATAACCATTGATATCAATTAATTCTAAAGATTTCAAATTTCTCATTGTCAAAAACAAGTAAATTGATCATTAACCATTAATAAAACCGTGGATAATTAATTAAAACTGGTTCTGAAACATAAATTACTGTGCAACCTCTAAAACGATATAATATCACAGGAACTATTCACAGCTGACTATTTCCCTTCAAAATTTGATATTTTACCAATAAGAATATATAAATATTCAAAACATTAATCGATCCCTCACCAAATATTTCTAGCATTTTAAAAACCCCCTTAAAAATCATATATTACCATCTTAACCTTCACTAAATCCAACCGAATATAATTTCACCCACTTGAGCCCTTTAATATATCTTAAAATCCATAGAAATTCTTCAAAATATGAATTTTATTTAATTGTTACAAACATTCTTCCATTGAAATAATTTAGTAGCTAAATTCAAAGACCTCAGTAAAAGATCAAATTCGCTAAAATGAATATTTCCTACAAATATTTCACCACATTCACCATCAAATATCTAATTAGAGATGAAATATATTGATAGATCATCGATTCGGCTAATTATAGCCATTATAAAATGATATATCTTTCAAACTAAATCACAAATTTCAGTATATTTTACATTAATTTTCAAGTAGATTTCAAATATATCATCATCATGATAAAATTAGTTGGTTTCAACTTTAGATTTTCAATATTTTTAAAGTATCATCAATGTGTAAATATTCTTAGAAAAATATATTGATATATTAATTTAGTCAAATTCAATATCATTACAAAGTCATCATCATCAAAATTTATCCTATCACTTGATTATTAACCTCATTAAAAATTAATTTTTATTTAAAATTTAAAAACAAGTCAATAAAATATAGCAAATTATCAAGAAATTAATTAAATTTATCTTAGAATTAACACTAAGCCTTAAATATTCTTTCAATTAACATGAAATTCACAAAAAAATGTTGGTAAAATCCCGCTAACTCTAAAAAATTACCAATGAATTTAACGCCAAATAATAACCAAATATTTGCCTAAATAAAACACACCAGTACCTTTACGATCAGTACCCTTACGACCAATACCCTTACAAGCAGTACCCATAGAGGGAGAAAATATGTTGTCGGATAAATTCAGAGTATATATAATAAAACGAA